>JABEVS010000324.1:0-74383 GCA_018290735.1 Coelastrella sp. MACC-549
ACTACTACTACTACTACTACTACTACTACTACTACTACTACTACTACTACTACTACTACTACTACTACTACTACTACTACTACTACTACTACTACTACTACTACTACTACAAGTTACCTCAAGGGTTTCCACCCGTAAGGAGCCAACTGATGGCTCATAGGGGCACACCAAAAAGAAACTGAAACCAGACTCAATCCGGTGGGATATCTGCAAGTTCAACCTTGCAGAAGATCATGAGACTCAACCTCCAACTCAGACTCAGAAAGATTATGCAAATCATGCATAGGTGTATATGGATTGCAACGCAACAACCAGCACCCGTAAGGAGCCAACTGATGGCCCATGGGGGCCCACACAAAAAGAAATACCGTGACTGTCAAAATGCGGCACAGACCAGATTTAATCCGGCGAAATGTCTGCAGTACTCACTAGCTGACTCAGCTGGCGGCCAGCACCGAATCACTCAGTACGGTGCCAATACATGCCATTTCGGATATGATGGTGTGTTTTCCTTTTGAATTTGACACTGTTGGCTTTTGCGTTGCAATCCAAATACACCTATGCATGTTTTGCATCCTCTTTCAGAGTCTGAGTTGGAGGTGGAGTCTGATGATATTCTGTAAGTCGAACTTGCAGACATTCTGCCGGATTGAATCTGGTCTGTGTTTCTTTCTGATTTTGCCCCCATCAGCCATTAGTTGGCTCCTTACGGGTGGAAATCCTTGAGGTAACCTGTAGTAGTAGTAGTGAATTCCAAATCCAGTGCCAATTTTCCAGGAAATCTCCTCCGAGGAGATCTCCCCTCTGAGAGGGGAAGGAGGTGTGATGGTTCAGCAATAGTGATGATCATCATGATGATGGCTCTGGCGATAGTGCACCAACACCTTATCACTGTCACCGGTGACTGCACTTTAGGCCATCACCGGTGACTTGACTAAAGTATAGACAGTTTAAGATAGACAGTTTATCGCCACCATGCACAGTGATCCCAGGCCATGATGCCCATGATAGGTGGTGGTCCATCAATGGTTGCGCAGTACTGCTGTTTGCACTAGTGCTATTTCCGGCAAGCGAACTTGCCATGTGAGTGCAGATGACGTGCCACAGCAGCAGCTGTGTACGCTTTGTTTTGTATATCCGATACCAATACCAATACAATTGGGGGACTCCAACCCCTCCCGGCACTAGCCAGCGAGCCAGCGAATGGCTCATGGGACGCATAGTACCCTTCACCTCAACTCGAGAACGTGCGGCCTCTGACCACACGTTTACGGATCTCAGATCCAGTAGCAGTTTACCCCCCTGCGTAGGGCCCCCCCGCCAGGATTCGAACCTGGGTCTCCAGCCTATCGGGCCGGTATGCTATATCAAACTTGATGCATCAGGCACTGCAGCAAACGCTCTCTTCTGTGGTTGTGCATGCGTCTCATACCATAAGTCATGATCCACAACCGTACTGCGTGACATGTTACAGACAAAATGTGACCAACATCATGTGCAGCATGCTGCATAGGACACAACATACAATAACAATACAGCACACCAAGGAGCAATATGCTTCAGCTGCGAATGGCACACGATGTAGGCTGTCTACCTGTTGTAGCCATACCCCTGCTGGTACTGCTGCTGTGGTTGCTGTGGGTAGCCCTGCTGCTGGTACCCGCCCTGAGCATACCCATATGCTCCTGCTGGCTGTCCATAAGCAGCAGCTGCTGCAGGCGGAGGCCCTTGGTAGCCACCAGGTGGCCGATACTGCTGCGGCGGCTGTGCGCCGTATCCATACCCTGCTGCTGCTGCAGACACAGGGTATCCCCCAGGGAAGCCAGGCACCTGCGCTACATACCCGCCTGCTGCTGCTGATGCATCCAGGCCTGGCTGTGCCTGCCGCTGCTGCTGCTGTTGCTGTGCCGCCTGTTCTTTCTTGAAGTTGGGTTTGGACTTGAAGGCACTGATGACATGCTCCACAGACTCATATGTCCGTTGGCGGAAGTAGAAGCCAGAGGGTGTGAGCATGAAATATTCCCTGTGGACATTAGCAGCTGCACCCCCGCTACCAAAGGCTAGATAGGCATTCCCAGGTCGGTGATTGTCCAAAGCTACGCTGTACACACCTGCGCAACAGTAACAGGAGGGAGATTTACTCTGACCTTGTTGGTGCTACATACGAGCTGATTAACGCATGCACAGTCAGGCAAAGGCGCGTCTGTGCCTTGACAACAAATCGATCTGCACACTAAAGATGAACCAATACGCCGATGGCATCCCCCAATTTTGTCTCTGCACCAGCGAACATTTCCTGCTGATAAGTGCAGTGATGTATGTTGCATGCAGTACTGCCTCAAGGCCAGTCATCAAGCCTACCTGAGCTGGAGTTTGGCGGCTGCGCTGCCAGCTGTGCCTTGAGCATGTTTGTGACTGAGGTCATGTCTCCCACCACGTACTTGCGATGTGTGGTCACCTCGGTCACACGTTCAACCATGGGCTCAACATACCTGAAGGTCACAGATTTGTGTCAAGTTATGCTTCTCACTTTGTGTCAAGTCATGCTTCTCCCAACAATTCGTTGAACCTGAGAGCATCCTGTTGGTCAAACCAACATGTGCTGGATCAGAATCACACATTTCCACTTGAGCCGCCCACCACCAAGTGCAGCCTGACCATATCCTCCGCACCAGCTGAAAGTGCACCATGACATTCTCGGCCCTTCCAGCACCAGTTAGAACCATGCATATGCTGCTCAGCAGCCCAGCTGCCTGTTTGCACGCCATAGACTGGCCAGGCTTACCTAGCTATGATCTCATCCAGATCTTCAAACTGCTCAAAGTGGTCTGGCTTGTTGCTGCCCTTGGCAGGCACTTGGATACGGAAGGGAGCGACCACCTTCAAGTCACCCCTCCTTTTGTTGGGGGACTCCTTGACCTCAACATGAAGGATCAGAGGACCTGCACAGATGAATGCAAGATCACTGCTTGATGTCCATGATAAGACTCTTCAAAGAACCACAAAGTCAGGCCTGCCAGCTAGCTGCACAGGGCGTTTTAACAGCATACGGGTGCAATGTGAATGCAACAGAAAAACACTTTTTTAGTTTGTAGAGATGCCAAGACACCAGCACCACGACCAGCTGGGTGCAGTACAAGGTGGGTGGCAGTGCGCAGACTGAGTATCATGGGTTGATAAGGGCTCCGGCTGGTTACTTCAATGGTGTAAAACAGCAGCAGCCATGTCCTACCCGTGGGCAGGTCTGCCAGCTTGATAGAAAGCTGCACACAGCTCAGCTGCTCTGCTACTGTTGGCTTATGGTAAGGGTGAAAGAAGGCCGTGCCCACAGGAGCATTCTTCAAGTCCGCCACAACCTACAAGAATCATAACCCAGCTGATATTGGGATACAACATGAGGCATGATGCTTGCGGCATGCGAGTACTGAAGATGCTGAGCAGGTGCGTCAAGTCGAGTCAAGTGTGTGCCAGAACAGCAATTGAGTTGGAAGAGCTTTTCTACTGCACAGGAAAAGTGTATGAGTGGACCTACTAACCAGCAAGAAATGTGCAGCAGGTGCAAGCACAGATCTAACATTTCACGACAACCCACCTCAACCACACGCTGCTGCCTGAACATAGGGTGATCACACTGTCGCTTCTGCAAAGGCTGCTTGCTACTCCTCATAGGAGTCATAGAGGGTGTCTGGTGCCCCTGCTCCTGCTGCTGCTGCTTTTTGTTTGGCAGTGGCTTGTATGCCCTGTCAACATCACAGCAGTAGCGCCTCTCCCAAGTGTCAAAGTCTTCCAGCGCATTAGTTGCTGTTGTCAGAGTGACAGTGTACCTGTAGCAGAAAACAGCAGAGCAGCTTGTCGTTGTCCTTGTTCCTGCAGAATTGTTCATGACCTATCCATAACTGTGCACTTATAGCATAGCTGTCATTGCTCTGCTTGCATGTCAGTTGGCTGGTCCTTTCAGAACAGTGCATACAGGTGGAATGTAGTCCGTCATGGAAGGTACTGAAACCGCTCTGTATCCACTTGAGCACATATTGCTGCCACATGTATCCAAAAAAACTGAAAGCCATCCGTCTTCTGCTGAAACACCCAGGAAGCTGGTGTCACACTCCTAGGTCCCCCCTAGGCCCATCATGCAGCCACTGAGTTAGCTCAAACCAAACAATTAAATGGTCTGGACAGTCCTATTTCTATAACCCAAAGAGAACCCCCTATGCATACGCCAAGGAGCTGCCTAGTCACAGCCTCACCTCCTGCGCTGATTTTCATCATAGTAAACCTCCTCTGACTCCGGGTTATTCCTGATCCTTGCTGGGAACACCAGACCAGCCTTGAACACGTCACTCAACTTCAGTGGCATCGTGCTGCTGCTGGCATATGCTTGGGGGATGATTGCCTCCATATTGTTGTTTTGAATGATCACTTTCACCTCAGTTTCACCCACCCACACCACCTTGGCTTCAACCAGCTTGCCGTCCTGCAGGGATCCACACAACACAAGGGGCATACAGGTTGATTTGCGATTCCAACGAGGGTGCAAAAGGCCTGTGCTTTGCTTAAAAGCGCCCTGCGAAGACACTGGACAAGCATCCAGCTCTGCAAGTTGCCTCAAACTTTCGCGCCTCCCTGCACCCATCAGTCACCCTGACTACTTTGTCACAACGGGACCACCCGTCCAACAGCAGCAGGCATGTACGTGTGCAAACTGCAGATGCACCCCAGCACAGGCACGAAGCAGTATTAGCCTTGATTGCACCTTCAGGCTTTCTCTCGTCTCCCCATGTCTCAGGTAAAAAGCGTCCTCATCACTGGGCACTGCACTGTGCAGCCTCAGCTCCTGGTAGGGAGCCAGCAGCTCAAACAGCATGTCCACCAGCGTGGGCAGCTTGAACAGGCTGCGGTTTGCCTCAGCAACAGCGTACAGGTCCAGCTGCAGCAGGTTGCTGGGCGACTCTATGGCGGTGCGCACGTCAACTCCAGCTCCTTGCTCACCCAGATCTGGGAATGCTTCATCCAGGATTATCTGTGCAGAAGATATGGCAGCACACAAGATACTGGCACCCAGTGTCAACTGGTCTCACTAAGTCTGCTACGGGCACCGACACCCCCCCCCCCAAATAATTCTTCTAAGCGGAAGTGAGAGAGGAGTGCTCCATGTTGTTAGTTGTGTATCCTTTTGTAGTCCATGCCTGATAGTTACAGCCACCGCTGGACCCCGCCCACCTGCAGCAGGCCTTCATCCTCGGTGTTGAGCCTGATGTCATCCAGGGCATCAAACTCCTCCTCATTCTGCAGTGCTGCCACCTCACCCCGCCGCACACGGAGGAAGGGCGCAGAGTTGCGGAACACCACACGCCCCATCTGTGCCACATCTGTTGGAGCTGTGGCGCCAAAAATGGTGTCATCCTGCAGTTATACAGTCGTGCATGTAAGCAGCAGCTCAGCAGCATGGGTGCTGGGATGAGGTGCATGCATCTGCAAGCGACCGTCAAGAGGCAGCATGCTGGACGCGCTGACGCTGCAGGTGCTTCAACACAATCCCCTGGCAGCACAACACGCAGTGACTGGCCAAATGACATAGTACTCTACTGCCCCTGTAGAATGCAGGCAAGCTTGCCTGCTTGAAGAACTCCACGCGTGTCTTAACGTGGTTGTCGTTGGCAGCAATGCTGGCCAGCAACTGCCGAGCTTTGCGGGGCCCCAGGCCTGGCACAAACTGCAGTGGGGCCTGCCGCCAGGGGTTGGCACAGATGGCATTTATGTCCACACCAACCTGGGCCACAGCGGTCATCAGAGTCTGCAGCAGCAGACAGGCATGCAGTGAGATTACAAATGCTGGCATGAGCTTGTATGAGCCACATGAGAAGGTGCCAATGACAATGGAACTGGCCCTGTGCTCTGCTTGGTCTGGGCAGGTCTGCAATAACATAGTCTGCACAGAAGCCACCATACATCATGTTGGAGACTACTTGAGGGACCATGCAGGAGCAACCCAATATGCAAATCATGCAGGACCTACCTGCTCTAGGCGTGTGATCAGCTGCTCAGATGGAAGCCTGTCCTGCAGCTCATGCATCCGCAAGCTGAGCACCTCCTTTTTCCTGCCCAGCAGCACAGCAATGATGGCTAGAGGATCGAGAGCCATGCGCCCAACGCCGACCGCTTTGCGCACCTGCAGCAGAGCACAGCAGCAGAGCACAGCGGTAGACTGCTTAGGAATTCCCCATAATCCAGCTGCCCATGCTTGCATACAGTGACGATTGTTGATCACCGCTTGCAGAGACTCTGTGTCAGAGTAGAGCCCTTGCCTAGGTAGCCGGCGTGAAAGGCATACATGCAATTTTGATTAGTGACCTGGCCAGGAACTGGGCAGCTGTCGTAAGAGGAGTCAAGACAACCTGAACACAGCGACCCACCAGGAAGGAGTAGTCAGGAAACTCTGCCTTTGCTGCATCGCTGTTGGCCCACAGCGCCGCCACCCTGTCATCAGCCCACATGACCTCAACACGTTTGTTCTCAAGGTGGGGCAGCAGGTCGTCCTTGAAGCGAGCACTGCATGAACCACACACAGCCATTGAGGATGGTGACCAACAGCATGATGTGGTCACGCCATTGCTTAATTTTGTGCACTGACAGCAGTGAGCCAGTTCTTGCACAAGCAGGAATGGCAGACATATTTGTACTTCGTTGCAGCAAACAAGTCCTGATCACCAGCATGCCACGCTTACCCACAAGCACAACAGGATAGACTGCTGCAGCTGCTCAAGGCACGTGCAGACCACTGCTCTAGCACTGATGCACAACAACAAGGGATGCGCCTAACAATAGCTGCAGGCACCTGACATCAAGCTTCAGCTTGATAGCAAGATCAACAGAGATGACCAGACTCACTCGCTCTCAGTGTACTGACTGATTTTCTCCATGTCGTCCTTGATCTGCTTGCTCTGCGGAGCACTGGTAGCCACCAAGATGGCATTAGGCTTGTGTTCAAGGATCTTCTCACGTATCTTGTGACTGTCCCTGCTCTTCTTGGGGTCAGCAGCTGGATCAAACACCGGCATCTCACGTGTCCCGCTGTTGACAGTGCGTGGTACGTTGCCAGACAGCTGAGCTGCTGTCAGCAGGTCCTTCAGATTACCTGCAAGTGCCACGGCAGAGCATGGTGTCACACATGGCCAACAAAAGCACTACAGCAGCCTTGCAACACACAAGAAGACATCCCTCTACAACAAAACACTCCCCCTCGACCCAAGTGAATATCACACTCCTGACCTTGTCCATCCAGCTGTACAATGGTTGTTGGTCCATCCCCCGCCTGCCCTGCTCCCCAGACCACTGCCATGAACCTGGGAGCCTCCATCTGCACTGGTTCCTGGTCCTGCTCATCAGGGACCTCCATGATGCGAACAGGAGGCTGGGACACAAAGTGCCAGAACCTGATGCGCAAGCAGTGAGAAGGAAATGCTGGAGGGAGCAGGAGATTTGCGTGTAGATGAGCGCGGCGCATTGCACAACCCTGCTACACTGTGAAGGGAGCAAAGAATACATAATTGCCTGCTGAGATGTGAAGGTCAAGGCCAAGGCCAGGCCAGAGCTGGTAAAGAAGACATGACTGATGAAGCAGCAGCTAGCTACCCAAACACTCACTTGTCCTGCACCTGCCCAAGCACCGTGTCAATCGCATTTGCTGTCAAACGTGCCCTCAGCTCTTTCAGCATTTCTTTGGACAGCTTGTCGCGCACTGCTGTAGCCAGAACATCCCTCCTCCATGAATTCCAGTCAACGGCAACATCTGCCAAGTTCTCACTTAAGAACAGCTCCTCAATGTCACGCAGCAGGTCCTGCAGCAGAGAGACCCCAGAAGGCGTTTGTGCAAGGGGCCTGGGGTGACAACAGCTGGATAGAGCTCTTTATCTGGGGATGAGTAGGACCGCTATCAGCACAAAGAGCAACAGCTCAGCTGACCCATTCGACTGTCCCTGAGCAAAGGGTTGGCTGCAATGCAAACCATCAGTAGGCAGCTACGCTCGTTTGAACAGGCAACCAGCTGCCCAGCACAGGAGGCAGGAGTCCCAAGCACAACTCTTACATTTATGTGCTTGTCTGCCCACGTCAATTCGCATGTGATAAGCCCCTGCTTCTCGGCAGCCTGTATCCTCAGCCACAGATCATGACCCTCCAGAGTTTGTACCCGCTTATCCACCAGATGTTTGGTGATGCCATACGGATGGAAGGGATCCAGCGTATCTTCACCAGCAGTAGTGGGCTTGGTATCCAGCACAGCTTGCCTGTGCACGCAGCAGCACCAGGTGCAAATGGCTGGGATACCTTTACCTGTACCTAACTGGCTGGGGATTGAGAACTGGCCCTTGATTGCGTCAGACACTCAATGGCAGTGCTAGGATGCTATTTGCAGGTGACAGCTTACTGGATGCTGCTGCTCATGCACTGCCCTGCAGAATGATTATGTATCTGGGCTATAGCAGCTGCTTGCGGCCAAGCAGACAGAATCCATTTGAAATGATCTGCCAAGATGCTGCTTGCTAGACCCCTGCATGAGCAGCCACCACGTATACACGCAGCTAGTGTCTTGCGGCATACTCACTGGTACAGCTCGTTCCGGACCAGATCGCGGAGGCATGGCTCTGCTGCCAGCTCAGCAACCAGCACTTCCTTAATGGCGTTCAAGAAGCCTTCAGGCTCGCTCAGCAGCCCAAGTCTGGCAGCATCCTCCTCATTGTCAAAACCCAAGTCCCTAATCTGCAAGCAGATGCTAACTCAGAGTGAGCTTGACTAGTCATTGAAACCCAGGACAGCATTACTTGATGCACAAACTGCAACCATCATGCAGAGCTTTTTCATTTAGAAACAGGCAGCAAACAGCGACAAACCTTGTGTGCAGCCCATTGTAGGGGTGATGTATCAGGGTCTTGAGGAGTGACATATGACACCTTTCTTTCTACATTGTCCCTGAAATCTTCCATTGTCAAGCTGACTTCGTGAGCTGGTGCACTCAGCCCCAACTTGATGAAGCGACGCACAGCACTCGGCCTTCCTGGGCGTTTAGTTTTGGCACCAGTGCCACCATCACCATTCTCCAGGTTAAGCTCACTGAGTGCACCCTGTTGTGCAGAAGCCAGGACAGAGGCCACTTTGGCAAACAGCATGGCCAGATTGACATATTTACATTACACGTTGCACTACTCAGAAAAACCAGCAAGGACGGTAGTGTGCAAGATAGGCAGGTGGCCATTGTGCTGCCTGGCCCACACAACAGCTCTGTGCTCAGGTCACAGCACAAGTGGTTTTATGCAAGTGGAATGATCTGCTCACCGTGATGTCCATGATGTGCCTAAACAAGGCATCAATGTCATCAAGGCCCTGCACTGTGTGCACCTTCCCCAGAAGGTTCAAACAGCTGCCAAGTGCCTCTTGCTCCTCCTTTGTGGCTGCATCCATAGCCTGCAGCAAAAGATGCCCAGTTGCATAAGTTTGTGGGTTGACCGGCTGCTCAGCAATACAGCAGTCCACCATGTAACATGCTTGACTTGTTCCATTCAGAGCAGGACTGTCACTTCAATGTACACGGGAGCTCAATGTGGCTGAATCTTTTCAAGCTTGATCAAGCAGCACAACACAGAGCCATCCACATGAAACACACCTAGCATGGCATTTGAACCTACCCTGTTGATCTGCTGATTGCGCATATGCCGCCGTTTGTACAGCTGCATGTAGCGCACACCCCAGTTGTACACCGCCCACATCACATCCCAGCGGCGAATGCGGCGATGCTTGGGCTGCAGCAGCAAGTCAACATTGACTAATGCAGTAAGTCAGGTAATTGCATATGAATGCTGATCCCACAGGTATGGTGCAATCCTTTGTGGCATAACATCGCATTCCTGTCGAGAAGTCTATGTCGCCATCAATGATATGCAGGTGGAATAGATTCATCAACGGCACTATAGCAATCTGCAGACCAAACACATCCTTCACATGTTTCAACAATAGGCCGCTGCAGCTGTGAAGTTTCACCTGTATTGTGCCCTTTGGCCAGCGCACATCTGCTTCTGAGGGTGCCTTCTCCTCGTTACCAGTGGTCTCAGGCATGTCAGTCTCACGCAAGGACAGCAGCTCACCACAGCCCTCCTTCCTGCAGGACAAAAGTCAGTAAACAGAGCGCTTCGTGCACTGTAAATATTAGGCCGCATGCGGAAGCCACTCTTGCAGATTGTGCCAACTTGATGTCTGAGTAAAGCCCCTGATGACACACCAACAACTATTGGTCTGTGATGGGAATTGTGGAGCCTTTGATGCCATGCTGCTGCGGGGTGTTGCAGTCTGCTGTATAACACCCCCCATCGCTCGCCACAGGTGCACCATGGCTCAGACTATGCAGAATGTCTATCAATATCCAATGGCCCTGACTGGTGCGCACAAGGACTTCAGCACACAAGACCTTGACGATGGCTGCTGCAGGTGGCAAACAGTCAACCCTTGGTCAGGTAATGTCTGATCAGCAACTGACCCTGATACCCACCTGAACATCGCTTGCAGGGGTATCTCTTCATGCTTATCAAACAGGTGCTCCAATACAGTGCGCACATTCGCCTGCAGCTTGTTCAGCTCATCCTGGTTGCCCTTGAAGCGCTCATGAAGCCTGCGGTCCTCTGCTGCACGCTGTTCCTTTGTAGAGCTGTCATAGTCCCGGTAGCGCTTGCCCCTCCTCACCAGCAGGGCCCTAATGGGAGAAGTATGGACAGCAGCTTGGGTCGCAAGCTCATACCAACGCTTGTTTACAAATAGGCGCTGGGCATGTAGAGCAATGCCATGGATCAGTATTGTGCTAGGTGATTCATGCCAATAACTGACGGCTGCATTGGACCTGGCAAGCGCGCTTGTGTCCTTGCTGCACCAGCCAGTACATGACCCAACCCTTGCATCGGCTCAGGTAGTCCCAGTCCTATATTCATATGCTGTTGTGTTCAGACTGGAGCCATCGGCGCCACTGACCTGTTGTTGCGTAGGTCTAGGTCGTCGTCCACATCCTGCAACATCCATCTGGGCCATATGCCAGGTGCTACCCCACTGGCCCTCTCAGAACATTCACCTGTGACTTCAAGGATGCCGTCCTCTACAATGTCTCGAATCTGGGCATGACGAAACAATGCAGAAACATAATGAAACAATGCAGAAACAATGACAGGGGTGACGTGCCTGAGGGGTGCTCAATCAGCAATTCAGTACATGCCAAGGTGCTGCAGGTGTGTGAGGCCTTGACCCTGTTACCCACCTGACAGCAGCTGCAGGCAATCACAGCTGAAAATTTTAACATACTTAATGGCAGAATTATTGCAACAAGCAGCTGCCAAGCCTCCTCTGGCAACCGAGGGGTACCTAATCTGCTACCCTCAGTGTGCTGCTGTAGTTCCGCACTGATGTTCCTACCTTGCTGGATTGGCTTTGGGCTCCAAACAGATGGTCTACAACCCAGCGTGAAGCGTCATCTAGTATCTGGCGCCGCTCGTCTTCAGCCACCAGCTGCAGCAGCAACATCAATTCACAGAATCAGTTGCTCAAAATGGTTCAACAAGAACCCCAAGTATCTCGTCAAGCAAGAAACACTTTGAGCTGTGCGTTCTTCCTTACATGCAGGCAGGAATGCACAAACTGCTCCTGCCCTCGCTTGCAGACAGCATTCTAAGAATGACCTACAGAATCAGGCCAGTCAACCAACACCACAAGCAGCTATGCCCTACGGTGCAGGCCCACCCACAACATCAGGCAACAAATCACACTGCCGTAAACAGCAACCCACCTCTAGAGCAGACTTGCCCAGCAGCTGCAGGCGCTCAGGGACGTCCTGCTGCCTTATGGTTTGGTCAGCTGGCCGCAGGAAATGGCTTTCCACCAGCTCAGGATCCACCTACAGCAGTAGGCAATTGCGGCGGCAGTCATGAGATGGTGTCGTACTTGACAACTGCTGAAGCACCAGAACATACATGAGGAGACAGCTGACTTACAGCATGCTCATGATGAATACTTTGCTTGGGCACGACTGCGCCCTGGCTGCCAGTCCTGCGAGCAGGCTCACCTGTGCCAGCAGCTTCTGCTGCTTGCGTGCTGCTGCCTTCTCCTGCCTTTCCAGCCGCCTACGCTCTGCTGCTTCATCCTCATCAAACTCAAGTCCCTCCTCCTCAGGTTCCTCTTCTTCTTCAAGGTCATCATCAAGTGCACCCTCACCGTACATCCTGTGGCTCTGATGCAAGTCCAGGAGCTCACCAAAGTTACCAAATAAGCGATTGGCCGCCTGCAAGCATTCAGCGACAGAAAAAGTAATGTATACAAGTTTGGTGCTGAGGGTTATGTGGCAGCACATGATCCCACAACCCTCAGAATAACTCTCAACCCCTGCCAGTTGCACAGGAACCAGGTGCTGAAGCACAAATAGGTAGGAGAGCCTCTATGGGACATGGCATGCTTGCACTGCATTCTTGTGCCCTGGACTGCTATCAACCTACAGACTCCCTCAGGCTCTCACTCTGTTGCTCAGTGGCTATAGGATCAAAAGCAAAGAGTCACTGAAAATTGACACTAAGTGCCCACACACTGTCAAGATTTGCCCTCAGCAGCTCAAGTTCACGAGCCAGCTCGCCCTAGCCACCCCTGCCGACCTGTACTGCTGCTGTGCTCAGTCCCTGTGCCTCTGCCATGCGAGCATCCCGCCGACGTCGTGCTCGGCGCCTGTCACCCCCTTCTCTGTCGACGATGAAGTCATCCATCTCATCTGACACGTCTGCAAAGTCGTCATAACGGTTTTGGCGCGGTGATCCTCCCTCTTCGCTCTGGCGACGTTCACCTGTTGCTCTGGCACCCTCCTCTTCCAACTCATCTTCAAGGTCTGAGCAGAACAGCGCAATAGACCACGCCATACTCATAAAAGGAGCCCATCGCTAGCGGCACAGCAGAATATGTAGTTGCTGTGATATATATAGGAGGCTATCATGCTGCACAGTAACAAGGGCACTCAATATGCTCCCAGCAGCTACCTGCTGGTGTTGCACCATGTAACACTTGAGCAAGAGGCATGGGGGTGGACCTATTGCAAGCCCAGAAGCAGCTAGTTAACGTGCTCTGTGGCTGGCTGCATGATAAGGAGTAGTCCAGGAGGCTAGCGGACTAGAGCAGCTGTCGAGCGCGTGTAATCCATGCCTCAACTGCTATCACAGCATTTGTCGCTGCCAATCACTGCTGAACCATACCAAACCTATCAACAGCAGAGTGCTATTACTGTTGCTGATGCTGGAGTCCCATAACAGTTGCACATGCTTTTGCTTTCAACACAAAACTGCTCTCTGGAGTGGGTGCTGCTGCAAGAGCGGCCATCAGCCTGTCCAGTGCTGAGTGCTGATGCTGGGGTGCACCAGCTGCTGCTCACCTCCAGTACCGAACAGGGCTTCCTGCAGCTGCTTTGCACCTGACGCCTTTTCCCTGCCTGGTGCATCACCCTCACCACGCCGCTTGAGGCGCTTGCGTTCTGCAGGCCGCTTCACCTGTGTCACACAATGCGTTGGAACACTTGTAAATGCTGAGGAGATTTTGCTTTAGTCAGTGCTACATGGCCGCTGCAACCAATGCCTGTAATAACGGTAACTATCAACATCTTTACATTATGCTGCGTAGCTGAAGCCAGCTGCTTCGAGGGCAGCTCAAGCTCGGGGCACAGGTGAAGCTGCAGCCATGGTCAGTATGCAACAGGTGGTGCATCTGGAGCCATGCTGCCAAGGCCAAATCAACCTCTTGCAATGGCCACGCGACAGCTGTACATCGAGACACATAATCCTCAGTAAGATCAGGCCTTCAGCACAGCACACTGCCAGCAACTGTCCTGGACAACCAAACATGCTTGAACAATCTACTGCCCTCTTACCCGGACTTGGTTATCCTCCAGCAGCTCATAATCCTCTTCATCCAACGCAAAGTTTCGCTTCTTTCGCTTCCTTTTTGCTTTACGCACTTCCTGGTCCGAGGCCTCACCCTCCCCTTCTCCTTCTGCTTCTTCCGCATCCTCATCCACCAAAAAACCATCTGCTTCGTACTCGTTTTCTCCATCCTCCTCCTCTTCTGAGCTATCTACGCTTTCACCCTCCCCTTCTTCATCTCCGCTGCCTGCACCTGCCTCATCGTCTAGAATCTCCTCCTCCTCAGGCAGCCCAGCAAACTCATCCTCAGCATCAGACATCCTCCTGCCTATCGGCTGCTGACAGCCTCAGAGGCCCATACACGTTATATGATTAATCAGATGATACTAGTACGCTTCTGGGGATGCAACAGCCCCTTCCCAGTGTACACACAGCACAAGCCAGAGTTCAATCACTGCAGCAATGTTTCGACAAGTAGTGCTGGGCCAACGCGCATTGTGATTTGTATGATACAACCTAAAAGTAGTCCGAAAGTTGCTCAGCATCAATCCCATGAGCTGCCGAGAGCGCAAGACAGCTTGTGGCAAGTGACAGCACCTACGCCGAAGCGTGATACACGGTCATGGTTTACTCATGGCCACTTAGTCCACATGTACCGCATACTGATCAGGCTTACAGCTGTCACACGCCAATAGCGGAAGGTTGATTTTGCGGCAGGTGCCATCTGATTCAATCCAAGCAATCCAGCAGGCGATTTATACAATTAACACCGCATCGACACTTTCAGCAAACCGCACGTAAGGCCCAATGGGTCGTAAGGCGAAGAAGGGGGACTTCCTGGACTTGGATGACCCAGATGCCCCTGAGCAAGAACAGCCAGCTGAGGAAGTGCCAGTGAACACTGCCAAAGCAAAGGGCAAGAAGGGTAAAAAGGGAAAGACAGCTGCCTTCGCTGATGGTGCGTTCCGTTGCCAGCCAGACCAGGCTAGAACTGTTCTTTCAGCATGCATGAAGCCCATGTTGGTTGCCATATCAGGGGGTGCTGGCAGAGCCGCAAATGACATGGAATTGGTGTCAGCACGTAACTGAAGCCTCAAGAAAACCTTCCAAGGCATCACCAGCTGCATTTCAGGGATGACAGCATCAGCATGCGTTCAGCAAGCTCACTGTCTCAGGCAAGGTTGTAACATTCATCAATACAGCTATATCATGCCTTAGCGGGCATTACATTCTGCTGCTGGAAATAAGTGGTCTAAAGCTGCTTGCTGTGGCTGCAGATGACGATGTAGACTCAGCACCAGCACCAGCAGCCGCAGCCCCAGTAAGCACCAAAGCAGCTGCCGCCAAGAAGCAGAAGGGCAAAAAGGGGGGCAACAAGTTTGATTTTGGCAGTGATGACGACAAGGAGTTTGAACTTGCCCCTGCTGCAGCAGTCAGTGATGAAGAAGATGACTTTGCATCCAGGCCGGCCACAAAGCCCAAGCCCAAGGCCAAGAAAGCAGCACCAGCATCAGCATTTGATCTATTGAATGAGGATGGCAGTGAGCCTGAGCAGGAAGACAGCGAAGAGGATGAGCAGCCGGTGTCCAACGGTGCAGCAGCTGGGTTTGCAGCATTGGGAGGGGATGATGATGATGATGATGAGCAGGCGGAGGTTGAGGAGGATGGTACGTTGGGGGGACAACAGCACACAACTGTATGCTGTAAAAGTGAAGTGAGCTGTTTGAGATGACAGGAGAGAGATCGTCAAGGCGCCTGAGCAGCCATGGGTGGTCCCCTCTTGCTGTTCTACTGAAACTGGGTCCGTCTGTGTTGTCCTGCAGAGAAACCAGCCCCTGCAACAACATCCAGCAAGGGCAAGAAGGACAAGAAAAAGGGTAAAGATATGAGCAGCTTGTTTGCAGCAATTGAGGAGGATGGAGCAGCAGGTATGCAGTTGATGGCCGGACACCTGCCTTGCAGAAGAGCGCAGTTGCACAACAACAGCGATTGCAGCAATGGCACCAGGCGACGTAGCTGTGCAGCATCGCCATCCAGCTGGCAAGGCCCCAGCAGCCGAGACAGCTGAATCAGGCTACAAACAGTAGTATTAAGTGCTCAACACCTTTTCCATTGTCCAAATCAACTGACTGCAGTCTGAGCACAAGCAAGGCCAGGACAGAGTACTTGCCGCACCTTCGGCAACTTGCATGTCACATCATTGTTGTTGTTCCACATCTGCAGATGTGCCTGCTGCTGTTATGGAGGAGGAGGAGGAAGAGGCTCCAGCACATGCTGCCAAATCCAGCAAGGGCAAGAAGGACAAGAAGGGTAAAAAAGACATCAACAGCTTGTTTGCAGCACTTGAGGAGGACGGAGCAGCAGGTATGCAACGTATATATGTATGTATGCACAGCAGGAGAGCAAAGCACTTGCTCAACTTTCAGCCGCTGCATGAGCTGCTGTACAGAGATGTGGTGAAGTGACCATGACAGCTGTACTGCTCGACTGCAATATGGACAGCCTTGACTGTCCAGTGAAGTTGGCATCAACTGGCCAATAACCGCCTGCTGCAAGCACCAGTTGGCAGCTGGCCCACCTGGACCACCACCAGCAGTTCTCCTGTCAGCTGTGTCTTGCAGCATGAATTTTGAGGACATACAACAGGCATGTGACACATGCTGGTCATCTCACTAGGCTGGTGTGTTGCATTGTGCCGCACATCCCGTAGGTGAGCCTGCTGCAGCAGCAGATGAGGCAGGGGAGCAGGAGCCAGCAGCTGTTAAGAGCAAGAAGAGCAAGAAGGATAAGAAGGACATGAGCAGCCTGTTTGCAGCACTGGAGGAGGATGGAGCTGCAGGTATGCTCACAGGCTGTCACCAACCAGCAATTTTGCATTGCAACTGCTGCAGCAGCAGCTTTTCAGGGTGGCCAGACCGCTCACACATCACTGCGGTCAAGGAGGCAGATGCAGTAAGACTTGATGTATAGGTGTGATGTGCTTGAAGCGTTCAGACATCCACAGAAAGCTGATGGTGATGATGCAGCATATTATCACAGGACAACACATTTGCGCAGACAATGCTTGACCTCTTCAAGGATTTTTGCGGAAGTGTGTTGTCCTGGGATTTAACTCCTATTCCGGAGCAGAACAAACCTGCAATTATGTTAAAGCACCAACCATTGATGGCTGCAAAGTCGATGCCAGCAAAAGCACACATGACTGCTATTGCTTAGACACAAAGATCCAGCTGCCTGCTTGGCTGCTTACCTCTGGCACTTGGACACCCACAAACGTCCTCACCACTGCTCAGACACAAAGGCCCAGCTGTGTGCACTGAAGCACGGCACGCACGCAGAGGTAGGTGATATGTGATACACATGCCTGTCGTGACTGCAGCTGAGCCTGCTGAGGAGAAGAAGGAGAAGAAGAAGAAGTCCAAGAAAGACATGGACAGCTTGTTTGCTGCACTTGAAGAGAATGGAGTGGAGCATGTGGAGGTGGGGAAGTGGCCCTTGTGCTGTGTCAATTGTTGTGGGTATCAGGGGTATGTGTTTTGACATGCAGAGCTGGCTGTTGAGCTAGCTTTTGAGGCACAGAGAGTGGGTGTTTGTTTGCACAGTACTACTTGATGGTCTAGGGAGGTGTCTGGCATGTTCTTCAGGTGCTGTCATGTCTCGCTGCAGAGGTGGAAACCCCTGCTAATTCTTAGCATCCTCAAATGTTTTATCTTTTGATTGTTGGCAGGTGTCAATGAGGCTCTGCTGCGCTGCTCCTTGCGCTGCAAGCCAGTGATAATGGAACACCTGTGATAACCAGACGCCCGTTTGTGTTCTGCTGTTGCTCCCAGGAGGAGAAGCCTGCCAAGAAAGACAAAAAGGACAAGAAGAGCAAAAGGGACAAGGCAGCAGACTTAGATGGCCTGATGGCACAGATGTCCTTGGAAGACAGCAGCACCACTCCAGCAGCAGCAGAACCAGCAGCAGCAGAACCAGCAGCAGCAGCAGCGCCATCACCTAGCAGCCAAGACAAGGGCAAAAAGAAGAAGGGTGGTAAAGCAGCAGAAGACGACGATGAGCTAGCAGCAATCCTAGCTGAGCTGGAAGCTCCAAAGCAGCAGCAGACAGCAGCAGAGGCCAGCAGTAGCAAGAAGAAAAAGAAAAAGGGTAAAGGTGGGGCAGCGGCAGCTGCAGATGAGGATGACATCGATGCATTGCTGGCAGAGTTGGATGGTCCAGGTGCAAAGCCTGCTGCTGCAGAGGCTGCTCCTGCAGCAGCAGCAGCTGCTGCTGAGCCACCAGCAGCAGTTGCAGCAGGTGATGATGCAGCAGATGAGGATGAGCCTGCCGAGGGCAAGGAGTTGACAGCTGCTCAGAAAAAGAAGTTGAAGAAGAAGCAGAAGGAGAAGGAGAAGAAGGCAGCAGCAGCAGGTGGCGCCGATGAGGCAGCGGCGGCAGCAGCAGCAGAGGCTGAGGCTGAAGAGGCAGCAGCAGCAGGTGGTAAGAAGGGCAAACCTGTGAAGGAGTCAGCAGCAGTACGCAGGATGCGTGAGCAGCTG
The DNA here is from genome assembly GCA_018290735.1 of Coelastrella sp. MACC-549. Taxonomy (NCBI): domain Eukaryota; kingdom Viridiplantae; phylum Chlorophyta; class Chlorophyceae; order Sphaeropleales; family Scenedesmaceae; genus Coelastrella; species Coelastrella sp. MACC-549. The sequence continues at coordinate 18,458 of JABEVS010000324.1, forward strand.
GAGGCTCGTCAAAAAGCAGAAGAAGAGGTGAGTTGGTGTCATGATGTGATTGGGAGTTCCCGGGGGGTCTTTTAACTGAGTGTTTTATGTCACACATGCTTAGAGACAATGGATAGCAGAATATGCACTTTGCTTGGTGACCCACAGGGACGGGCCACTGCTGGCTGTGTCACAACAGTACAGGCACTTGCAAAGCCACAACCAACCAGCCCTAACCACTGGATGGCTGCTGCTTTTTAAGCTTGTCAAGCTGCTCTAGTATGCCGCCAATCCACCTTGTGTTTTCTACTTTGAAGTACTGCAAATGTTTTTGTGCATTGAGATAATGGTGAAAGTGTCTACGAGTAACAAACCCCTTTCTCATTAAAGGAAGGATTGAATTAAGCAAATAGTAACTCCTTTGGACTCTATTTTGTTCTTGTATCGCTTCACTTGACACAAAGAAACAAAATAGGTTGGTGTGTCATGTTCTAGGCTCATCGTGCTGCTGAGGCTGCTCGTCTTGCCGAGGAGGAGGAGCAGCGGCGGCTGGAGGAGGAGGAGCGCGTGCGTCAGGAGGAGAAGGAGCGGAAGAAGGCAGCAGCAAAGGCAAAGAAGGAGGAGCTCAAGAGACAGGGGAAACTCCTCACAGGTAGGAGGGATACTGCAGCAAGGCTGTGCCTTGATACTGGCTTGGGATGGTCAAATGGCCACAGTAAATGGACCTATTTGAGGTGTGGCAAGAAGAAGTTAGCTCTATGAATAAAACCTGAGGTTTAATTGGCACACTTCTTGAGCTGGCGAGTTTGCCACACGACTATGCATTGCCTGTTGTCCAATAACTTTTTTGGGGGGGAATATTCACTAGCCGTGTGGGCTGAACGCACTGAACTGCATTATAGTAAAACCCATGTCAGGGACATACACCCTATCTTTTCAAATCACAATCTTCTACATCATAAGTATGCTGGTATACTCAGCTGTGTGGCATGATCCACTGCACTTCAGGCAAGGCCAAGGCAGAGGCTGAGAGGCTGGCTGCCATCCGCGCTAAGCTACTGGCAGACGCAGCAGAGAAGGGTTTGTCGCTTGATGAGTCAGCAGCAGAAGCAGAAGAGGCAGAAAAGAAGCCCAAGAAAGTTGTGTACACCAGCAAGAAGAAGCTGCAGCGGAAAAAGAGTGAGAGTGCAGAGGCAGAGCTGGAAGAAGCATCACAGCAGCAGCAGCAGCAGCAGGAATCAAAGCAAGAGGAGCAGCAGCAGCAGCAGGAAGCGTCAGCGGCAGCGGCAGCAGCAGAACCAGCGCCTGCTGAAAAGGAGAGTGAAGGGCTTGATGATTGGGAGCAGGTGTGTGTGTGGCGTTATCAGCAAGCTGTTGCACATGTTGACACTCATGTAGCACCCCACTCACACAGGCGTGCGGCACCCCTTCAAACAGAGAGACATGCTTGGAGGCATGGCACAATATTGCACCACTTATATGGTCGTGTAGTAGTATGTCAGTGTGGTCACAAGTAGCCACTGTGCTGCTCCTCTTGTGCAGTTCTCAGGTCTGCATGCTGCTGCCCCTCATTCCATCACAGCTGTCATCCCATCTGTCATAGGACAGTCTCATGTTTGTTTACGGCAGCTGTCTGCTGATGACGCAGCTATGCCCTGCATCGGTCAGTAGGGGTCTGGACTCCTGTCACCAACTCACTGTCATCCAGATCAATGCGACCAATGCGACAAGAATCTACTTTCATATGAAGAGGAATCACATGTGACATTATTGGTCCAGTGTGGGAATGTTACATTGTTGATCCTTTACGACATTGCTGACTCATTGCAGGCTGCTGACAGCTGGGAGGAGCTTGATAAGGAGGAGGAGCTCCCAGCAGTACCAGCAGCCGCAGCAGCAGAGACCAAGGAGCCAAACATCAGCCCTGCAAAGGCCAAGGCAGCCGCAGCAGCTGCAGAAGAGGAGGAGGAGGAGGAGGAGGAGAGTGGTAGTGAAGATGAAGATGATGAGGTAAGTTTGGGATTGAGGATAACCTGGCGTGGTTTGCCTATCTGTCCATGATTGCTGCAGGAAGCTCAGCAGTACCCAGCAACAGCATCAAACAACAATGCTCATTTCCTGCTGACTCAAAAGCTTCTGGGCTTCTGGGTATGAAGCAGCCATATGTGAAGGCTGCAATCTGGGCCGTATAACAGTCGTGCCTGCTGTTGCTGTACTGCAGCCGTTGGCTAACACATGACAGACACTCACTTCACTACCAGTTGGTGCCTCGCTTTATCCACTACCATTATGTATCCTGCTGCTACCATTGTGTATCCTGCTGCTGATCTTGTGAGACATATGATGGCAATGGAGGCTTCATCGTGGCGCCTGTGCTGCTGCTGTTGTTTGCAGGATGAATCTGACAGTGAGGAGGACAGCAGTGAGGAGGAAAGCAGTGAGGAGGAAAGCAGCAGCTATGAAAGCAGTGACGAGGAAGAGGACAGCGAAGAAGAGAGGGAAAGGCGGATTGAGGAAGCAAGGGTAAGTTGGCTTGGGTTTTGTTCTGGTTTCACTTGGGCGTTTCTTAGGTTGCATCAGATTTGGGGTTTTTGTTGTGTACAACAACAGTGGTGTGTGTTACGCTGTGTTGGTGCTGTAGTTTGCATGCATCAGGTCATGACATGTGCAAAGTAGGGGTGATGCAAGCCACATAGTCAAAAAAGTGCTGCAGTGCAGTGCGTCTGATGTGTTGTTGAGTATCCTTGCACACCAGTACCTCTCAGCGTGTCAGGGCGCATAGATGATTCTGTGCAGTCCCAGGGGTTTGTCGCTGACACTCGTGCCAGCGAGCAGATGTGTAGCAATGCGCCGCTGATGGTGCCAACTGCTGTGTCTTGCAGGAAAAGCGCCTTGAGCGTCTTGCTGCTGCTCGTGCTGCTGCTGACAAGTCAGTGCTGCGCTCACCCATCTGCTGTATCTTGGGGCATGTCGATGTGGGCAAAACAAAGATCCTGGACAACATTCGCAGGTAACAAGGGACAGCAGGCAGTGTGTAGACTTTTCTTTGGCGTAAGCATCATGCATGAGTTGGTCGCACAGTCGCTGAAGACGATGCTCCAAGCATTTGTAGCTTGTAGCACTCAGATTGCAGTGGAAAGCACAATCCTTGCTCCAGTCCCCACTTCCACCTGTTCACTGCCAGCAGTCCAGAATTGTTAGCCAGAGTATCCAGGTGACACCTGCTGTAGTCTGAAACAACAAGATTTTTGGTGGCGACCATACCCCCTCATGTTGCACTTGCAGGACCAATGTTCAGGATGGTGAAGCCGGTGGTATCACTCAGCAGATTGGTGCCACATTCGTACCAGCAGATGCCATTGAGAAACGCACATTACCAGTAAGCAAAAATTCCCTAATATCAGCAGCAGCAGTGATAATAGTAGTGCCTTTTGTAGCCTTCCTTGCTGCACAGCGTGATAAGATCAGCACCTGATGCATCCCTCATGTATCATCTTGCTTTACTTAATAGCTGCCTGCTGCTAAGGTTGTGTTTTTTGATGTGTCACTTGTCAACAGCTTATGAGTTTATGGTCATAGATACAGTTTATGGTCATAAATACAGGAGCACACCGCACTAGGGTAGACTACACCAGTCCGTACAGTTATCAAGAAGTGTTTTCATGAATGGTGTGGTTGTTTTTGTCTGCAGCTTCGTGGCAACCGTGCCTTTGACATGAAGCTCCCTGGCCTGCTGGTCATTGACACCCCTGGTCACGAGTCCTTCACCAACCTCCGCGCCCGAGGCAGCGGCCTGTGCGACATTGCAGTGCTCATTGTGGATCTCATGCACGGCCTGGAGCAGCAGACAGTTGAGAGCATCAACATGTTGAAGATGCGGAAGACACCCTTCATCATTGCGCTCAACAAGGTGCGGGCCAGGGTCGCACTCAGGTAGCCTGTGTCCCAAGGGCAAACCCTCTGCGGTCCGTAAGAAAACACCTGTGATGTTGTTCAGGAGTGTGCACAGCACAGCGGGGTCTGTATAGCAGCCGTCTATCCAGTGCTACAGCAGGCGCAGCACACACAGGGAGCTGCCCTGTGGCCAACTGGTGCTCACTGGGCCGAACCTATCGTAGTTACGGCTGTTCTCTATGAATGCACTGTTCTGGGTCGTAGCTAGCAGCTGATGAACAAGCCTGGTCTGCAAAGTTGTACTCTCCTGTACCAGTATCACTGTAGAAAGGGTTTGAGATGCTGCTGCATTGAACCATGACGGATAGCTGATGCAGGAAAGTGTTGTGTGTGATTGTGCTGTTTGCTATTGCAGTGTGACCGGTTGTACGGCTGGAAGTCTGTTCCTGATGGTCCCATCCGTGACGCCTTCAAGCGCCAGAAGGACCACGTCATGAAGGAGTTTGATGACAGGAGCAGCCAGGTCTTCCTGCAGCTCAATGAACAGGTAGGTAGACAGCCGACACCTATAACACCATCATGTTATGATTAAGACTGTTGGTGGGATTGGCTGAGATGTCGTGGGTTTAATCTCATCTACCAAGCAGTTGCCTTTTCTTGCATTTGAACTGCACACAGGGTGCAGATGGACAGTAGCACGGCGCGGTGGCTGCATCTAATGCTTGACAAGTGTACATATCTAATCAGTATCTGGGCAGCAGACATCTGTTTTGAAGCAGAGTGCGAGTTACGCGTGAAAACGCCCATTGTCTTAGACAGCACTGACCACCGCAGAAAGGTACTGGTCCTCAAGGCTTATTCGTCCTTCTGCAGGGTTTGAACGTGTCTCTCTACTGGAAGAACCCTGATCCCCGAAAGTACGTCAACGTGGTGCCAACCAGCGCCATCACTGGTGAAGGCATTCCCGACCTGCTGCAGCTCATGGTCAAGCTGACTCAGACCATGATGCAGGACAGACTCACCTTGCTCAGTGAGACACAGGCAACGGTGAGATTGTGTACTCTCCGTGTCTATAAGAGTATCCTGTGTTTGAACCACCTTCACAAGCATTGGGAGTTCGCGTGCAGCTGTTGAGGAAATTTCGGTGTGGTTGGAATGGTGGTGGTTGGAATGGATGATTACGGCGGTGATGTAGACTTACCTGGTTGTGGTGTGCGTCAGCTGGTATATGTGTCGCCTGTTTTCTTTTGTTGCTGATGACAGTGATGGCAATAGTGATGTGATTTCTACCATCTGTCAAGAATTGCATTTTGTCAGCACCACCTCCAACACCACCTCCCTCCCTTGGCATAACAACGTCAGTTTGCACCTTAACAAGCATCAATACTTCACAAACTCGGCAGTAAGTGATGTAGCAGTTGTCTTATTGTTGGGAAGGTTACCATCATGGTGAAGTAACGATCTCAGCCTTATGCTGAGACTGCACTTGTCTCCTCTATATGTTGCTGCATTCCTCACTGATAATACTCATCAGTACTGTGCAGCCATAGCATTGCTGCAATCACCCCCCATCCTCAAACTCTCGGCTACTCATTCAATTCACTTTGGGGCAAAGGCAGCAGTGCATGATTATCTGAGCTCAATTGTCAAGGGGAAACCAGCCGAGAACATTTCTGACTGTTATCTGTGCTGCTGCAGGTGCTTGAGGTGAAGACCATGGAGGGCCTGGGCACCACTGTTGACGTGGTGCTGGTCAATGGCACCTTGCGTGAGGGTGAACGCATTGTGGTGTGTGGCCTGGGAGGACCAATTGTCACCCGAATCAAGTCACTGAAGACACCGCAGGTAGGCGCCACACTACAACCGTTCCCTGCTTATTGCTGTTGATATGTTTTGAACACCAGGGTTGCTGTCATCGAGGTTTAGCTGCCTGCTCCAATGCTCTCCGTGTCTGCTGTTGTTGCAGGTGTTGAAGGAGATGCGGGTCAAGGGAGCTCTAATTGAGCACAAGGAGGTGCGCGCAGCCATGGGAGTCAAGATTGTTGCCCCAGGCCTGGAGAGTGCTGTTGCCGGCACCAGTTTGTTTGTGATCGGACCAGACGATGATGAGGAAGAGCTCAAGGAAACGGTTATGGAAGATATGGCGGTGAGTTGAGGAACGGCCTTTCTGACCTTTCCCAGCTTGATACTGTAGCAGCAAGGTATTGACTGACTGACTGGCATTGGACTGTTTCAGGTGTGCTTCATCGTGCAACTGCAGGTCTCCTCTGGATTCGGTCTGCTTTAGCCATGTACCTGAAGGTATGTTTCATCTTGTACCTGGCCCCCTTTTATAACATGTCCTGTGGTGTTGATGCATGTGCAGGACATCTTCAGCAAGGTGGACAAGTCTGGTGAGGGTGTGTGTGTCCAGGCCAGCACACTGGGAAGTCTGGAGGCACTGCTCACATTCTTGGACTCGGATGACGTGCAAATTCCTGTGTCAGGTGGGTGGTCAGGCATGGCAGTAGACCACAGGTCTCTTACAGATGGATCATACCTGGTTTTTGACCGGTGCAGGACCCAACACATTTGCCAATCTGATGTTAACCAATGGCACCTGGTGGGTCTGCTGGGTTAGCCCCAGGCAGCTCCTGCTCTTATGACAACTGCTGACCTCAACTGCATGTAGTTGTGGCAGGCAGAACTCAGTCGCACTTGTTGTGTGTGCACTCTGTTTGCAGGTATCAACATCGGGCCTGTTCACAAGAGGGATGTACTGCGTGCCAACGTGATGAATGAGAAGGCCGCCAAGAAGTTTGCAGTCATCCTTGCATTTGATGTCCCGGTCAGCAAGGAAGCTCGTGAACTTGCTCAAGAGTATAATGTAAAGATCTTCACGGCAGACATCATCTACCACTTGTTTGACCAGTTCACAGCGTATATGAAGCAGATCAAGAGCCAGGAGCAGGAGGCTGCTAGGCTAGAGGCAGTCTTCCCATGCGTACTTCAGGTGGGTTCCTGATGGTAGGCTTGCGCACTGTTCTGTTGCAGCGATGGTGCTCCTGTTGCACCTGTTGCAACATCAGGTTCACTAAGGGATTTTGAATGCTGTATCAAACCTCGCTAAGGCAAGCATGCTCAGTCTTTGTGTTGTCGCAACAGCAGTGGGATTGTGACAGCATTTGCATGCATTTGCAACACTACTGACTGTGTTCATGATTGCAGACTTTCTACCGTACGATAACCTAATGCAACCTGTTATAATTCTATGCACTACAGATCATGCCCACCTGTGTATTTAACAAGAAGGATCCCATTGTGGTGGGTGTTGAGGTTGTTGAGGGAATTGCCAAGGTCGGCACACCCCTAGCAGTACCAACACAAGCCGGCATTGAGCTGGGACGCATAGCTAGCTTGGAACTGAACCACAAGGCGGTAGATGTAGCACGAGCTGGGCAGAGTGTGGCCATGAAGATTGAGGCATGTGAGTGGAAAATAGAGACGGTTCCTGTTGACACTCCTTGGGAGCTTTTGCAGTCATATGGACTGCCACTTGGTGATTAGGACACGCAGGGCAGTACTTCTCAGCTACGTTGTCATGTGAGATGCTTGCGGAATCCCCACACAGAGCTATCCAAACCTCTTGGACGCTTGTGCAGCTGTGGAGTCTTGGTTGGCTACGACTGTTGCTGCTTCTGTTATTCCTGTAGGCAATGCCGAACAGCAGAGTCGCATGTTCGGTCGTCACTTTGACCACACTGACCAGCTGGTGAGCAAAATCAGCAGGGAGAGCATCAACGCACTCAAGGCTCACTTTGCTGATGAGCTGACAAAGGATGACTGGAGGCTGGTGAGTGGCTCCTGATAGCTCCTGATAGCTGTTTGCTGGGACACAACAACAAGCTGGGAAGCCAGCAACACAGTACTGCAGCTGCACATTGCCCTGAGACTTATGTAGCAGCTGGTACCGTTTGGCGGGTTGGTTTTATCATTACCCCGGCATCAAATGCTGTAGATGATATGGCCTCCCATCAGCAGTGCATCAGTTTCATTGCCGGTTGCCCTTCACAGCCGTAGCAGCCCAACCCCTGTGCCCTGTTGCAACATAGCAGCACTGCGACTCATCAGCCTCATATGCCTGTCAGGAGTGTCTGCTGTGGCTAGCAATACTCAATGTGCATGGTGATGTCCCCAGGGCATGCAGTCTGGATAACGCAGTGCAAGCGTATTCATCTCCACTATGGTCTTGCGAATAAGTCGTCTGCGGTGTAATGCTGGTGCAGGTTGTGAAGCTGAAGAAGATCTGGGCCGTGCAATAGATTTCAGCAATGCAGTACTTGCTATTCACAGTTGCAGTGAGTGACAAGTCAGCACCTGACAGGACGTTGTCATAGCTGCTGTAGCTCTCCCTGCTATTGTTACTTGGCAAAAAGACAGCACAGCAGCTAGGTTTTGTGAAGTTGCTGTAGCCTCCTAAGGGCTGTGTTTGGCTTGTGCAGTTGTATAGAGTCAGCCGCAGGATGTGGTGGGCCACCGGGTGGTCTCAGCTGAGCAGACACTTGGCAGTTTGCAGCAGGGAGCTGTGGCGGGTTGTAGCAGCTTGTGCGCACACTGGTGCAGACATGTTCAGAGCATAGGAAGGACATGGGTTGGTGGCTGTTCAGGGAGACTGTTGCTTGAGTGATTGCAGGGCAGTAGCTTGTGGTTTCAGCACCCACCGTTGATGGCAGACATGCCATCATGTCGCCACTCACTGATCATTACAACATGATGCAGCAAGAATGCCACCGTGGCAGCCACACACGGTGTGTGGCTTGTGACTGAAATGTTGGTGTCTGGCAACTTGAGTGGTGTAAGTGGTCGTTTGACGTCTTCAACAGCGCTGTTGCTAGCATGGCTTTTCAGAGGGTGCAAGCTCACTAGCCTGCTCTGCGGGCTGTGATCATGGTTGTGCACCCAACACTTTGTGGAACTCAAGTACAGCTTGCAGCTCACTACTACTAGTACTGCAGAATGTTGTGCATTCTGGCCATTTGCTTCCTGTTTGTGTCATGTTTCCAAACTATCAGGTTGATAGGTGTTTGATGCGTGATGATACACTGCAGGCTGCACTGCAGTGCCAGGCAGGCGCTCTGACTTGGTTCTTGCAGCACTTGAAGTCCATGACAATAATCGTGGTAACAGTAGTGCTGCACAACATCAGTGCTGCAAATTGTATAGTACGCCATACAGGCACGCTGCGATGCTTCTCTGGCATACTGTCATACATCTGTGCTGCTGTTTGTCGTGACATCGTATTCAGGTAGTGGTTCAGGCCTTCTGCCGCAGTACAGGTATCTCTGCATCCCTGCCTAATCTGCATCAGAGGTTCATGTGCAGTACCTCTGCAAAGAACCCACCCACCCGGGTAAGTGGTGCCTCTTAACCGCAAGAAGGTGCTTTTGACACGTATTATATATCAAGCACAATTAAGTGCATCTCACCGTTGGGAGTGTTGCAACAACGCGTCCAAACTTCCGACGTGCGCTGACACGTTGCTGGGCGTGCAGACTTGGTGCTTTGCTTGAGGGGAGTATATAGTAATTGCTTACCATCTCATAACGTCAGCAGTATAATCCCCTGGATGAGCGCCGGTGCCTTGATTCAGCAGAGATGCAAAAGGCAGGCCTTCACCTGTCACCAACGCAGCAGGTGACCTCCTCTGTGAATGTGATAGCTGACCCATCCCTATGGCCTGGACAATGCACCATCACCATCGCACAAGCTCCAACCTTCAAGCTGCATGTTCAGCACAGCCCAGCTGTGGTCAGTTGCAAAGTCCAAGACAGCTTCGGCTTCTGCTATCACACTTGCGCATATCACTCGCATATTTTGGTGACAGGTCTGTGACGTACAACATGCAGAGATAACCCCCGTATATATCTCAGTACAGCAACAGCGGCAGTAGCAGGCAAGCCCCACAAGCAAGCAGCAGTGCAGCCAGTGCCACCTGATGTGCTGCATGTTGAACAGAGCCATGGACACTGGCACCAGGGTAAGCTCTCATCCCTGTAACTCATAACTGCCATGGTCATATCCTCTAGCTTTCTAGTAATTGTAGTACATAGCCTTAATCCTGTGGCTATCTGCAACAGAGAGGTAACTCAGGCAATAACAATGCTAGAAGACATTGTGACAGCTGGCATAGCATATCAGACAGATAATTGTCATATCTTATGGTTCGTGGCTTGCTCTAATGCACACCTGGGGTGGCAGAGTAGTTTGGCATTACAAAGACACCAGTGAATTTGCACAGTCCATCTCAGGACACCATTACGTTACTGACAACGAATACAGCAACAATTACATTAAGAATCATCACATCACCAGATGCATAACCTAGACATCAGCTCTCAAGATTTTGAGAGCCCACAATGCAGAGTGCCTTTGGGTTGCTGCAGGCGTGCACTATGTTGTGATGGAAGTGCGTGACTACGAGCTGGACCAATTTCAAGTTGTCAACAATGCAATCTATGCCAGCTATGTGCAGCATGGTGAGCTTCCATGCCTTGTTCAGCTGACATTGTTTGCCAGATGTGACGGTCACATCATGTGATGATCAGGTGGCACTTGCTCACATGTACCACACAAAAAAACGCCACAGCAGGCTTCCCAAGAGCTGAAGAGTTGGTCATCAACATCACAAGGACAGGTAATGGAGGCCATGCAAGGCTGAGCATGTGTTGCAATGATGATGATCTTGTCCAGGTCGACACAAAGCTTTGAAGAGTCTGAACATGCCAGTGGAGCAGTTTCAGGCTCAGGGCACGCTGATGGCCCTCAGTGATCTGTCACTGCAGTACAAGGCACCACTGAGAGCTGGTGATACCTTTTATGTCACCACAGCTATAGCTCAGGTACTACCATTACACCGAAGCCATGATTGGGATTTGACATTGTACTGATTGCGTTTGTGATGCTGCCCATGTGGTTCTTGCCGTGCAAGACTCTGACCGGCTGTGTGTGCATGGGCCTCATGTCTGGGATACAGCACCATGGTGCACTGCAAACGGCTCCATGCAATTGTTACCAGTTGCCCTGTGCTCAATGCTAATATGACATTTGTATGGCAGTTCGGAAATTGACTTTCGCTTCAGAACACACCACTTCTGCAATGTTGTGTGGTATCTGCAATGGTGTGTGGTAGGCTGATGCCAAACGGCACAACTGTTGCGTGTGCAAGGTGATCATAACAGTGAATTGTCACTGTCGTCAGCTGTCAAAGGACCATATGTGGTGTCAGTGCTGCAGGTAACCCCTGCCCGTGTGGTGATTGATCACACAGTGCAACAAGTGTCAGGGCATCAAAGCACACTCGATGACAGACCACAGGTAGGTTGGCAACAGCCAGATTGTATCACACAGAGTGCTACGCCAGCATGAGAGTGAGCTCTCAGCGGTGCTGATTGCTCCTGAACGTGTTTCACTGGGCAATTCTAGGGTGCTGATCAAGCCGTTGCTTGCCCTGCCGTTCATGCAGACCTAGTCCTCAGGTCTGCATGAATCGTGCATGGCAAGGGCTAGGTAAAATTCTAAAGCGGGGCAATTGCAATATAAAAGATATTGAGCCATGCAACAAGTTATTGCAATATTAATTGATTAACGTCATGTTGGGGCACAGTGTGGAAGCTGGCCACTTGCACCAGAAAGTGAGGTAAGGCAGTACAACTGCGCCTTGCCTATTTTGAACCACTACATGCCAGTGGCTCTTCATTCACTGAGGAGTCACAGTGGTACAGATGCGCCTGGGGTCTGTGCACTGCAATGAGGCTCATTGATGTTGCGCATGCTTGCAGGTAGTCTGTCAAGCACAAGCCACTGTGGTTTTTTTGGATAATACTTATAAACCGGTCCGTGTACCAAGAGACGTGAAGGACGTCTTCAGCAAGCTGCAGGCAGAGTATAAGTCAGCAGTGACAGGTGGTCAACAGTAGATATGTTCGGCGCGTGGGCTCCTATGGTAGCCTCTAGGCAGGCTAGTGCATATGTAACAGGCTTAGGGCCTACTGCTGTTGATCCTGTGGAAGCTGTGCTTGCCCAAAACAAGAAGGGCAACGATTCGTCGGAGAAGAAGATCGCTGCTGGCCGGAACCTCAACTGCCAGATCATCAGAGCACATAGAGGGAGAGCAGTCATCCTGTTCATCTTTTGCAGTTGCTATATACATTGCATATGTGCGCGCTTCTGTCGAATCGGGAACTCCCAAGAGTAAGTGCGAACCAGCCACAAGCCCTTGTTCATCTGCATGGCATCAGACCTATCCGAACTCCTGGAGGTGATGTTCATATGATCATGTAACACATGACCTTCGCATGCTGCGACGATGCAGACCTTGAGGCAAACTCACGCAACGGAAGTAAGGCAGTTGGTGTATCTGGCTCACAGCTTTGTTCGGGAGCAAGTTCCAGGCATAGCCTTCATCATAGAACACAGTAGATGCCTCAGTAGCTTGACCCGGCAGGCAGCAGCGCATGTCGTCACGCAGTTACATCCCACACCTAGTTTGCAGCAGCAGCAGCATAATGAGGCCGGACGTATTCTGCAGTCAGATCGGAACATACGTGTCAACTCGGCGACAATGCACTTTAAACACTCGTTTTGCACCTCTGACAATAGCTGGAGTGTAGCCGATCAGTGTTTAAGCGGCATAGGGCGTGCATATCATGCACTGCGCAGTCCAGGTGAACCCTCCTAACAACAGCGTTGCAGGGTGCCACGCCAGAGAGATGACCACAGCATGCGAGACCAGCGCATCCATCAGTGCACGCAAGATATGTGTATGGCGCTTGCATGCATCTGTAGCCTGATTAGACCTGCAGCAGCTTAACTGCCCTTTCTGCTGGATGTATTGCATACACTCCTGCATGCTTCTTGACCACAGTGCTAGCAGCATTATTGCAGGTCTGCCTAATCTACTGCAACTTTATGCCTATTGATGTCATAGCAGCGAACACCAGTTCAAATGTTGCACGCTGTTGTCACACATGTAGAATATAAGATGGAGAGCTTAGTGATATTTGAGTCCTGCTGGCGCAGGTTTGAGGAAAGATATGGACTGGTGAGCTTCACCAGCAGCAGATTACCAAACAGGCAGTGACACGGCACCCGATGTAGTGTCTGTGCTGTTCATGGTTATGTGTGAAACTGCTGCAGACTTGGGGCTCGTCAGGCAATGGTCCTGTTCAGTTGCAGCAGTTTACGGTCACTGCATGTTGAATATCATTGCGCTGTGTGCTCCTTTCGCTTGCAATACCTTGCAATCACAGGCGTCTTCCACAGGTCGCTCTGGGAAGCTTACCCATCAACTGCGGCTGGGGTTGAGCAAGATCTGCTGTACTATCGCTGTTGCTGCTGTTGCTGCTACCGCGGCTGCTATTCCTGCAGGACTTCAGAGTACCCCGTGAGATCGTGTGGCTCAATGGGGCACCGGGATCAGGCAAGGTAGGCAGCAGACCTGCAGGCATGTGCTGCAGCCACAGCGCCCTACGCTCCTTTGTGCCCACTATCAAACACCACTAGTACAGCAGCAACAGCCGGAGCAGCAGGTGTAGAGGCATTGTGTCGCTGTCTCTTGCCAACAAGACGTAGCAGTAGCACATTGCAGCAGCATGTACATCACGAAAGAGGCTGATCAAGGAGCATTGTACACACCGGCGACATCTGTCAGGTGCTGGAGCGCACTCTGGATGATCCCCTTGCTGCTGACTGAACTAGGTGGACAAGCCCAACGTCTGCTGGCTGTCCCACTTGTGGTGCTGTCGTGTTGCTGCTGCCTCCTGCAGGGTGTCAACACACATCACATACTGAAAACCCGGGGCTTGACCAAGCACTTTACCATATCAGGTCTGTTGGAGTCGTACCCGGATGCCAGGCGGTTGGTTGATGCTGGGGAGATGATTCCTGACCAGATGGTGGGCGACCTGCTGCTGGAGGCACTGCTGCTTGATGAACCAGGATTGCAGGATGATCTGGGCTTTGTGGTGGATGGCTTCCCCCGCACGGCTTGTCAGGTGAGGAGGGGTATTAGGTTTGAGGGGTTTGTTGTTGTTGGTTTTTGAGGTTGTGACTTAACAGCAGACATCTGCTGTGCTTTTCAGCTGGCTGACTCTCAACCATAACAATGCACTGAGCTTGTTGCGCCACAGAGAGGTGGCAGCCACACAGCCCGGGCGAGTAACATAGACAATTCAGGCGCAAGTGTGTGCAAACAAACCTGGATTGGTGTTCTCAGGTTCCACAGCTGATCGAGTGCTGTCTTGATTTCTGGAATGCGTGTACTCAGGTTGACTTCTTGAAGTTGTTATTTGACAAGCTCCTGGCTCTGCATCACGAGTACGCAGATACGCCCCGAGCCATTGCCTTCCCAAGACCTTCCTTCAAGGTACAGAAGAGGTTGGGTACTGTTCGGGGTCTGAGATCAGCAGCCCATATCCACATATAGCTCTTGTCTAGACACCAACACGGATTGCACTCATAGCTCATCATGGTTACAGATGTGAGTACCCTTTTGAAGGCGCCAAGCAATGTCCCTGCTGAGCCCGCTGCCCCCGCTGATCAGTGCCTTTGCTGCTGCTGCCCCTGTGGCTGTCAGGTGGTGGTCCTGTATGTTGATGAGGAGACTTCCATCAAGCGTCAAGTGCAGCGGGCCCGTGTTGCAAACCTGCATAACCGGCGAGTGCTTGATGCCGGTGCTGGGCACTTCTTTGAGGAGCGCAGCACTGACACAGACATTGACAAGTGCAGAAAGAGATATGCCATCTTTAAAACACACTATGCCGCAACGTAAGTGGCCGGGTGCATCACTCTGCATATAAACCATTATATATACTTATATGACAATAATTATCATTGGAATATTTACAAAAGCTGCTACTGTGATATGGCGGATTGAGGCGGATAAATAAATATATATATGTTGCCTCAAACTCCCAGGAGGTTCAACATAATAAAATGACCATGTGGCAATGTTGGTGGGGATGATTATGTCATGCAACAGTATGCCAGGTGACTTTCACTGTTTGCTGTGCAGTCTCCGTTTGAAGCAGTTCTTCCCGTTCACCCTGATAGATTCCATGGGTAGCCTGGAGGAGACCAGGCAGCAGATCACAAAGGAACTCAGGTGTGTGTGCCACGGTGGTGGTGATTGTGATGGTTCGGGGGTGTGCAGGGGGCCGTGTGGGGGATGTGAACAACTGAAGCAGTGCAGTCATGCCACTTTGTGTGGGTTTGCTGACATGAGGTGCAATGTACCTGTTCACCACTGTTGTGTCACTATTGTTATTTCAGTTTGAAGGCACATCCTTCACTGCTGCTGCCCTCCTGCTGCTGTTGCTGCTGCCCTGCTTGTTTCAACAGGTACCAGAGCAGCTTAGACCTCAGCTCAAGAACTTATGGTGAGATTCACAGCCATGTGGGCCATTGTGCTCAGAGCCAACAGTCAGCCACTAGCACCACATCGCAACACCAACTTGTGTGCAGCTCACACCTGCCCTTAGAAGAATTATAACCTGGGGCTCCGGTGTCTGTGTGCATGTGTGAGGCACAGCATGCAGAGTGTTTTGATAGAAGTGATCTTTTTTATTGATGCATCTGTTCAGGCCAGACTGCGCTCCCTCACAAGGCAACATTGAACACAGCAGGTCAGCAGACTTCATGCCACGTCAGAATTCATCTTAATGTGAGACCAGGCTCCATAGTGGCGAATCAGGAAAGGAACTTGAGCAATCAATGACAGCCTTGCTTTTTCCTGCCCTTCAGAGTTAATCCGTCACCTCCCCCTGGCGAAGGATGTTGTGCTGAGTGCTCGTCAGGAGTTGGTGATGAGGCTGGATGGGTACTGTGAGGCCAGCTATGACCTGTTCTCAGAGGTGAGGCAGGACTTGAGGGGGTGGGGAGGGAAAGCAGCAGAAGGGGGGGGAGTAAACCAAACAGTGAAAAGCCACACAATAAGTCCAACAGGCATATATCTACATCTGCAGAGCTGCTGTCACAGTCACCTTACTACATGTCAGTCACAGCGGCACTCATCACAGGCTCCTACAGGGTTCCTTTCGACCCCTCCTACTGCTGCTGCTGCTGCTGCTGCTGCCACCTGTGTGTCGTGATGTGATCTGATGTGCTCCAGGTTGTTGACCGCATCATCAATGATGTGCTGCCTGTGATCCGACAGTCTGGCCTGGCGGGTCATGCAGAGTATGTGACGCGCAACCGCCTCTTCACCGAGAACCCTGTGACTATAGACATGATGGTGGACGTGCTCACGGACAGGTGCGGTGGTGGTGGTGGTGGTTGGTGGGGTAGCACTGCTGGCTGATGCATTGCAGGACACTAGATCTTTGAGCGGTCTTGGGCCGTATGGACAGCTCAAGTACAGAGGGTATGGTGGTGGTAGTGCCCGCATGCACCTTTGTCGTAAGGTCCCATCACTACAAGTATGCCCTTTGTATGCGAGATCTGGCAAGGCACTGACTGCTGACTGCTGAGCTTGTTGAGCGCTAAGAACTGCACAAGTAGTAATGCTGGCTTGTCTGTGATAACAGGGGGTTCCATGTGTGTTATGTTCGTGATGAAATAGCCGTCCCTGAGGAGTTTGATCCAACCACTGGCAAGATCAAGAGCAGCATACGTCCTCGACACCGCTTCAAGATCGTGTTTGATGCCCGGGGGCCAAGGGATGAGATGAAGGTATAGGTGCCCTGCTCACAACCTTCATAAGGGTGCCCCTCACCCAACACAACACACCACCTGTTATTACCACAACACAGCCAGTAACACAATGTGCCATACAGCTGCCTCTGCCTTGTGATAACCCGCTCCGCTCACCTTCTTCAATTCTCCAGTCTCCTGTCTCACGAATTGGCGAGCACGCTATCTGCACCATCTGTGGTCTTTCCTGCTGCCTCCTTCTGCTGCTGTTGTGGCTTCCAGCAGGCGCTGGAGATTGCTGCCCGCATGGCTGAGTCCAGTGCCAGTCTTCAGCGTGACGTGCGCATCAGCCACAGCGTGATCCCCGACCACTTCCTTGATGTGAGACAGGGGGAGGAGGAAGACGAGGAGGTCAAGGTCACCAGGGCGGGCGGGAAGGTCATAGGGTTTATGGGGTCTTAGGGGGTTTGGGTTTGGGTTATCACTTCTACCAGCGGAGTAATAGCAGGGCTTTGAAGTCTTGCTTGTGCACCTCAGAGATGTCTGGGTTTTGAGAGGGGTGCCCTGTCAAAGCATTGGTGCTTTTGCATGCTTGGTGTGATCCAGTCAAGTGCTGATGTTCTGATGGACAGTGGTTGGAGTTCATGTGGGACAACATACTCATGTCAGCGCTTGGCTATGTTATGCAAGCAATCACTTGTAGCATGATGCATGTCACACACACAAGAGGGTTCAGCAGGTGGCAAAGGGTCTTCTGTGGTGTCTGGGTTAGCTGGGCCAGTGCTTTTAATTGCCTGATCTGTGACAGATCAGCTTGTGTCTCCATCTCTTGCCAGCTCTTTGCATAGACCTAGTGTTTAATGGGACTGGTTGGTTGGTGTTGAGTACCTTGTGCCCCACTAGTACAATCCTCAGTGCAGCATGGCAGCAGCTGCCAGCAGGGCTGTGTAGGATACTGTTGCGGCGCGACATCTACCAGAGCCATAGCCGGTGTGCTTGCTCTTCAGAACAGTGTTGCAGTGGACGACTGCCTCCTACTAGCAGGGTGTACTTTGTGTGTGAGAGGGCAGCTAGATATGCTTGCTGGCAGCCACCTCACGTTGTAGATGCACCCTGTAGGTCAACAGGTCTTTGCTTCTGCTGCAAAGACTGCAAATGTTATCATCTCTTGTATATTCATGTGCAAGCCTATTATAAGCCATTGTTGAGCACTGCTGCACTGCGCGGTGCAGCATGCTGCATAGCAGAAGCAAATTCTCTGTATTATATGCAGGCATTTAGGATGATGGATACCCAGCTCGTGCAACAAAAGACGTCATCCAGTAGGAGTGCTTAATTGTGTTGCTCAGTGGTTGCCCCTGTTTGTGTCCTGCCAGGAGCAGTTGTGTTGCTGTTTCTGCTGTTCAATAGTGGCGCTGCAGCCTGCAAGATGGCATTCCATGCCCAGGGCTGCAGCAGCCATTGTTTGGATTATCATCACTGTCCGCCAGTGGAGTGTGGAGTCCACACATGCACCTGTACTGCACATACAGCATGTACATGAACATCCATGTCCAGCGCTTGAGCTGCAGCAGGACGCACTTGGCTATCAGCTAACTGTGACAGTTCGCGAGATGGCTCCCGAATTGACTTTTTCTTGTCTGAATTGCGGCAGTGATAGCATAGTATTTTGTTTTGTGCTACTGCAACTTGCCATGTGCTGTGGGCATCAGCAGGGAGACACAGCAAAAGGAAGGAAGCTGAAGGAAGGAAGCTTCCTTCCTTAAGCTCAGTCGACAGGTTGGTGATCCTCAGACTCTGAGACTGCCGAGCATCTGGTCAGAGCTTCCTTTCCATCTTTGTGAAAGGAGATGCAGTCCATGCAAGCAATGCATGCCAATGCCCCTTGCCACTTGGTGATCATGCTGTGTTATCTCCATCATTCTAAAAGAGATTTAGCCATGCAGCAAGTTGAAATGCTATGGCAAAGAAGAATAACCCTTTCCGGCCGCAAGGCCTTTGGGAATATGTACTTGGTGTTGCTATGGCAAATGCGCTGATTGTGTTGAGACCAAGCAGTATAATCTGCCAGCGCCATATCCATCCAGCAATCCCCCTTTCCCGTACATAATACAACCGTCGAAGCACCCTTGAAGGAAGGCGTTTCTCCAGCCCTATGTCTGTCGCCACAGAGTGAGTACAACCAGTAGTCTGTTGTTGCTGGTGAAATCGCTTGGCAACGGCAGGCCAGTGTCACTTGCGATCTCGAGTAAAGATAGGCTACATGGGATGGCAGTCAACACTGATATTATAAGCATGATGCCAGGAGCGAAGCACGGCTCGTCAAACAACTGTGCAGTACGATCCTATCACTACAAGGGTGTATAGCCCTGTTCCGAGATGCAACGAGTCCCCCTTGATTACAAGCAACTACTCTGCACCACAAGTGCTGTGCACACTTATGACAAGAAAATTTGAACCCGCTCGTAGCTTTACTGAGCAACATCGCTTGTATCGCACTCGCGCGAGGTGCATGTAATAAGCGCCTTGTTTGGTCCATTATCAAGCTGTAGTTCTTACCCAAGCTCCATCTTTGGAATGACTGAGTGTGACCATCTGCTGCTTTGTGGCACTACCGGTATTGGCGATGCTATCGGGTATGCTGCGTCGGTGAGACGTACAGCATGAGCACCATTTGACGCCATCTGGAACAGGGTGTCAAATGTCATCGGCTACAGGGAGCAGCATGCATCCAGAGCTGGTGTCATACCACCTGCACTGTGACCGACCCCCTCTGACAGCCGAGCTGGGACCTCCAGACTATTACCCCTTGATACCAGTGAGTCGGTTACAGAGTATCGTGTGGTATGTGTCTTAGCTAGCTGTTGGCAGTGTGCAAGGGTTCGCTGGTGGGCCCTGAGGCCTCTCAGCAGCTGGAACACCTGATCCAGCCCCCATGCCTGCCAAACAGTATGATGTGCAGGACACACGTGCACCGCGACTTGCTGCAGCGATTATCAGCCAACACAACAACGACAGCAGTTGCATGTAAGCAGCTTGTGCGACAGCACGCAGCGGCATGTGCTGGTGTAGCGCTTAGACTGCTCCAAATGCTGAATGCAGTTACATAACGTCCAAGTGACACAGAACGTGCGATAGTTCACGTTCATGATATGAATCGGCAATTTGTTGGCACTGTGTGCAGGGGGGATGTCCTGAAGACACAATTGATGCCTCCTCCCTGGCAACCGGTTACAAGTGGGTGCCAGAATCACTCAGAATCACAGAGGCAAATGAGCCACTGCTGTCACTAACATGTCATAACGCAGCGTACTGGGACAAGCACAACGCTCAAGCACTGAAGCAGGTGACTGAGGGGGCGGGGGGATGCAACATAAGCTTTTAAAACACTACAGCAGCATCAGCAGTCGTCTCTTCTGCTATCTGCTGTAGCAGCGGCACATGCCGCTTTGCCCAGCAGTCAAAAGCAGCAACAGCAGCGGCGGCAGCAGTGTTGATCCTGCTGCCTTGTACTGCTAGCAGACTAGCATGTGGGTGTGATGACAATGCCCCTGGGCAGAGAACCAGTTGGCAGGCACAAGCTTGATCAGGTGCTTTCATTGCCAGGGATCTTATAAATTGTCACTCATACAGCTTTTCATATCAAAGAAAAGAAAAGATTATCGCACAGAGGCCCAGCAAGGGTCCCCTGGGATTGGATGAATGAGGTATCGGAAACTGATGCTGCTCCGCTGACACTGATTGATTGCAGTGTGTGCACTCGCGGCTGGCGGCAGTACACAGGCTGAGAGAGGCCAACACGAAGGTACCGCAGTTGCAGCAGCAGTAGCAGCAGCAGCAGTCGCCGTGGCAGTGGCAGTTTGAGGCATGTTGCCTGTGCACCAGAGAATGTGGCTTGCAACAGCAGCAGCAGATGGTGATGATCACAGAGGCAGCTGTTGATGATTGGGAGCACACTTGCATTGCATGGTTTGAGGCCCAATGGGCCTGCAGACCGCAGCAGCAGCCACAGCAGCAGTAGCATGCATCATGCCAGCACATGCATGCAGCAAGTGAGATACCCAGCAGCCAGCAGCATCAGCTGCAAGCAACGCATGCAACAACCTGCATGACTGATACATACATCCGTGCCTCTGCTGCCTGTACTGTACCACCAGGCTGGGCTGCAATTTGATGTTCCTATTGGTGCTGCTGCAGCAGCAGCAGCATGTTTCACCCCCGCAGCAGCTACAGCACCGGCAGCAGCAGCAGTGCAGCTGGTGTCTTCCCAGGAGCTGTCTGGGTGGCTGTCTGACGTGGCGGGACCCACTGCTGACCTGGCACGTCTGGCAACACGTGTACCTGACAACATCAACAGGTGACAACGAGGTGCTTGTGATCATTAATACTATCATTAATATTATCAGCAACATCATTAGCTTAATTAACAGTATCATCATCATTATCAAGCAAACCACAGACTATCATGCCTTCTGATTGCAGAGATGGGTTATTTGACCTGCTGGTCCAGCAGCACTTACCCTTACCCCGAGCACTCTGGTTAGCACAGCTTATCTACTGGAGAAAGCCACCAACAACAACACAGCTGGCAACAGCAGCAGCAGCAGCTAACCAGGGGCAGCAAGCAGCAGCAGCAGCAGCAGGGCCCTTGAGCCCAAGATCAGCTGCAGCAACAGGAACAGTGGGCAACAGCAGCATAGATGAGAGCAGCAAAGTGCAGCAGGCACGGCTGCAGCATTGGACTGTGGAGGTTCTGCAGCAGATTGAAAAGTATTCAGCAGCAGCGGCTGCTGCCAAGTCGTCAGCAACCACTGCGCGTGCTGCTGCCAGTGCTGCTGCCGCCGTGGCTGCTACTGCTGCTGCCAGCAGTGCTGCAGATGCTCCCCCCTTGCTCAGACCTGGGCAGGTCACTGCTGCTGCTGCTGCTGCTGCTGTGGCAGCAGCGGGACAAGGAAGCATCCAGCATCAGACACATAGAGGCAGCAGCAGCAGCTTGAACCTAAACCCTAGTTTACCTCAGGCCCTTGGAGGGCCGGTCACTAGTGGTCTACTGTCCACCACTGGCAGCAGCAGTATCCCAGCTTCCAGGCAACCCTCTGGCACTTCAGGGTCTGCTGCTGAAGCTGCTGCTGCTGCTGCCACTCGTGCTGCTGCTGCCGAAGCTGCTGCAGCTGCTGCTGCGGCAGTGCTGCAAGCAGCGGTACGCCTGGCATGTTACTGCTTTGATCATGGGCTGTGTGAGTGTGAGCTGCTGACAAGCTGGGTTGAGCAGCAACTGGGGGTTGCTGCTCCTGCTGCTGCTGCTGCTGGCAGCACTAGCAATGCTGCTGCTGCTGCTGACCTAAAAGAGGCGGCTATGTTGTTGATCAGGGCAGCTCTCAAGGTGAGCCTGGGCATGATTCACAGGTGTGCAAATCACAGAAGTCAGGGTTACTGCTGATCAAATGAAAGGAAAAAGTCAAGTGTGTGTTGATGGATGTTTTGTTTGTGTCGCCAAATCACTGTGTGCTTTCAAGCAGTAAGTCTGCTTCCAGGTGGTGTTCCATCAATGTTGTGTGCATGACACATGTTGCAAGGTGTTGTGGTTTTGCAGGGTATTGCCGGCTGCCAGCCTCTTGTGTGGCGCATCTCACGGGCACTGCTGCATCGATTGGACACAATAGCACAGCAGCAGCAGCAGCAATCAGCAGCAGCAGACACGCTGCAGCAACAGCAGCAGCAGCAGGCCACACAGCAGCTCCTGCAGCACCTGTTTTTGCAATCACCTGCTAGCTTTATTGCCCTCGACTGCCTGCCCCAACTCAGCACAGCACTGCTGGGACCTGCTGCTGCTGACAAACTGCTTCATGGCAGCAGCGAATACCTCAGCAGCAGCAGCAGCAGGGGTGGCAGCAGTAATGGATTGAGATTCTCCTCAGACAGCTTGCAGCAGCAGCAACATCAGGGTGTTGGAGTGGAGTCTGATGCTGTTGGTTGTTGTCTGTGTCGTGTGTTGTCTACTGCTAGAGACATGGCAGCAGCAGTAAACCCCAGGTGAGGGTCAGCCTGGACGTTTCAGGTACAGTCCTGGTAAATGAAGATCAGGGCAGGGTGTAGGCCTGACTTGAAGCCTGTAAAGCTGGTACAGCATCAATCCATGCACAAAACAACAACACCTTGATGGAGGGACTGCAGGGGAAGATGTTGCGTCGTAATGTGTGGTAAACATTAATGGATTGTATCTATGAGTCTGGTTCCACTGCAAAGGCAAATGGTGCTGTGCAACAGTCCAGATGGAACTTCCGTACAGTCTGCTTGAGATCAAGAGGAAATTGTCAGTGTATCTCTTTCACTCTGTTGTTGCTGCTGCTGCTGCTGTTGCTGGCACCTGCTGCAGGTTGTTGTCGTTTTCTCCCTCTGCTGCAGTTGCTCAGCTGAGCAGCTGTTGTCTGGCAGGAGATGTCCACGGGGCAGTGGCAGCACTCACACCAGCAGTTAAAGGTGAGGAGTCCTGGGCATACTGTACAAAATGAAGCATGAAGTGCAAAAGCATGTCTGGGCAGGTCCTGTGGCCAAGGTCATCCTTGAGGTTTTGTTATAAGGTTTTTGACCTTGCTATTGAGCAGTATTCCCACAAATGGTGGTGCAGGACAGGTGTGCTGTCGACAACTTCAGCCCAATTGTTTCTTGATTTGATTTGAAAAACAGTGATTTGTCTACACCTACCCTGCCTGATGTTGTGTGATGATGTGACCACAGGGTTTCTGCCAGCAGATCAAGATCAGGGTCTGGCCCTTGTGGTAAGCCTGGTGCTGGATTGGGCGTGCAGCAGCAGCAGCAGCAGCAGCCGCCTGCCCTGGCACCTGCTGCCATCAGGACCTCAGCACCACCCCAGACCAGCAGCACTGCATCGGGCTGGCCTGAGCGGTCAGGCTGGTCCTGAAAAGCAGGCTCAGGCTCAGGTCCAGGCTGGGAATGGTGCGCTTGTCAGGTCTCAGTTGGGAGCACCGGCTCCTCATGCAGGTGAGTAGAACTGGCAGTGTGAGGGTTTAGGTAGGGAGGTCAAACCCTGCAGAATCCAAGTAGAAAAAAGTTGAAATGGACGAGGGTCGTTTGGTGGCATGTGGGCTGCTGGGTCACTTGCTGTCATTGTTGTATTACTGTAAAGAGTTCTTGTCAAGGTTTCAGAATGTGATGTAAGGTATGGTTGGTTTGTGTTCCATGGCTTGTACTTGTTTGAGGTGAGTGTGACTGCTGTACTGGATTGCACTGCAGTGTGTCGAAGAGTGTTTGCTTGTCGGCTGCTGCTTAAGCTGCGGGACAGATGCAACCAGAGACCACACACAGACACAAAGCAGCAGCAGCAGCAGTCTGCTGAAGAAGATCACCAGCAGCAGCAGCAGCAGCAGAAGCAGAAGCAGGGACCAACATCATCATCATCATCAGCAGCAGCGCAGAGAAAGCAGGGGAAGGCTGCACATTGCCAGCAGCCCCACCTGCAGCAGCAGCAGCAGGGCCGCGGTGGCGCAGTTGCTGGCAGCAGTGCCAAATCTGCCCCATTGGGCACTGCTGCTGCTGCTGCTGCTGGTGGTGGTGGTGGTGGTGGTGCTCCATTAGCGGCTGGTGCACAGAAGCAGAAGACCCGCGGGTTGCAGCAGTTCATAGTGGCTTGGATAGCTGGGCTTGGCAGCATTGAGTCCTGTGGGGCAGGAGGCAGCAGCACTGCCGGGGGTGGTGCAGGAAATGCTCTGCATACTGCTACTGCTGATGCTGATGTTCTTGACATATTGACCTGCAGAACACAGAACTCAACAGCAGCAGCAGCAGCAGGGGCATTGCTGACACAGTTGATTGACTTTGGCCTGTTTGACCCATATCAGTACCTTCAAGAACTTGTAGCACATGATGTCATGCATGCTGACAGCAGCAGCAGAGATCAGGCGGCAGCAGCAGCAGTGCAGCACAGGCAGATGCTGCGGCACTTGCATCCAAAGCTGCCGTGGTTTGGTCGAGTTGATGTTAACAACAGCAGCAGAGAAGCACAGGGGCAGCCAAAGGGTCAGAAAGCTGCTGGTGCAGCTGCTGTGACGTCTGTCGGCCAACCTGCAAAACTCCCAGCACCTGCAAATCATAAGCAGAGTCATGGGAAGGCTGCTGCTGCTGCTGCTGCTGGTGAAAGCACATCATACAGAGATGGCAGCAGCAGTAGGCGGGATGAACTGCCAGCACTGCTGGTTGACTATTGGTGCAGTAACAGCAGCAGCAAGGGCAAGGCCAGACACACACCATTGCTGCAGCAGCAGCGTACATTTGGCCCCAGCAGCAGCAGCACCACTGCGAGGAGATCCAAGTGGTCATCAGCACGACGGCAGTATGCAGCTGGCCGCAGGGTGGTGTTGACCGCAGCAGAGGCCCTTTCAGCTGGTGAGGCACAGCAGCAGCAAAGCACAGAAATGCTGCCAGCAGGGTTTGAACCGCCACCTCCTGCAAAACGGCAGAGAGGGAGTGGGCCGCTAGAAGCAGCAGCAGCAGCACAGCCTGATGTGGCAGCAGCACAAAGTAGTGCACATCTATCACTGCGACTGCAGGATGTTCAGAAACGGGTGTTTGTATGGCTGGGCCTCAGGACTCGAGATGATGCTGGTAGCAGCAGCAAGGGTGCTGGCCGGCCAGCTGCTGCTGCTGCTGGTGGTGCTAGGGGTGTTTCTGGCAGCATGGACATAGACAGCTGCTGGGATGAGTTCATTGCACAACAGCAGCAGCAGCAGCAGCAGCAATACTCCAAGTGCAATGATGCAGCTAATCCTACTGTTGATGGATCTGAGCCTGCAGCCATTCCCTCAGCACCACCACCAGCAACAGCAGAATTGCCTGATGTGGATTTGCAGTCTGCTGTTGCTGCTCTGCAGCCCTGGGAAAAAGCAGTGCTGGTGCAGCAGCTGCTGGCAACAGTGGCAGCAGTGCTGCCAATTCCGTCACACGGTAGCAGCAACAGTAAGGGAGTATCCTTGCACAAACAAAGCGCGTCAGCTGGCACTGCTGCTGCTGCTGCTGCTGCTCTATCTGGCCCTGCTGCATCAGTCTGGCTGCAGCGTGTTGTGTCAGTCCTAGCTGCTGCTGATGCAGCTGTGGAGGCATCAGTGCTGCTGCTACAGATGTTAGATCACAAGATCAGATCTGTGATCACTAAGTCAGCAAAAGCCATAGGGCAGCAGCAGCGGCAGCAGCGGCACAGCAGTGATGATGGCGCAGCTATGCCTGCACCACCTGCTGCCGCCGCCGCTGCTGCTGATCCTGCTGCTGCAATCCCTGGCAGTTGCTTGTTAGCCCTTCTGGAAGGCCTGCAGGATGCTGCTGCTGCTGCTGGGCTGCTGCCATTGCTGCTGGAGATCTGTGCAGGCTGGGCAGTACCCACTGCTGCTCTTGCCGCCACATCAGCAGCAGCAGCACCTGGAGCAGCACAGGGGCAAAATCCGAGCAAGGGGACACAGCAAAGCCAGCCAGCGGCAGCAGCGGCACTGCAGCAGCAGCGGCAACGGCAGCTGAGGGTTTCCTTGCACGCTCGGTCACAGCTTGGCGTGTATGTGATTGCTGCTGGCCGCTGCCTGTCAAGTTACTTCAGCAGCCCCTGTGTGAAGAGTTGGTGGGAGGGCTTGCAGGAGAGAGCAGGTTCAGTGCAGGCTCAGGACAACTCAGCTGCTGCTGCTGGTGCTGCTGCCACCATCAGTGGTACAGCAGCAGCAGCAGCATCCGGGCCAGGCAGCAAACATTGGATTGTTGTGCAGCTGAGTTCTGCTGTGGCGCAGTACAGGAGCGGTGTGAGGGGTCAAGCTGCTGCTGTCCCTGCTGCTGCTGCTGGCAGCAGCAGCAGTGCTGTTGATGATAAGGGTGGATTGCTTGGTAGTGGAGTGATTAGAGCAGGTGGCATCCTGGGATTCTCAGCAGCAGCAACAGCAGCAGCAGCAGCACTCATATCAGCAGCAACATCTGCTTCCACTGCAGCTGGAGCCACGGCTGCAGGGAATGTCAGCAGCAGCAGCAGCTGGCGAGACAGCTACCGGCAGTTGTTGCAGTTGGCATCTGATGGCTGCCAGCAGCAGCAGCAGCAGCTGTTGGTGCAGTGCAGACAAGTGTCTCAGCTGTTGCTGCGGGTGTTGGCTGGGTCACAGAAAGGTGTTGTGCTGGAGGTCTTGCAGGCTATCTGCACTCAGCTGCTGCAGGACACAGCAGCAGCACTCACAACAGCAGCCACTGACAACATCAGCAGCAGCAGCAGCAGCAGTAGTAGTGATATCCTGCTGGGGCCTCAAGAGGTAATCCAGGCCTGTTTCACAGCAGTGATGCACCAGCTGCTGCTGCTGCTGTCAAGGCCTGGCCACAGCAGCAGTGGGTTTGGCTGTGGTGTCGAGTGGGCTGTAGCCAAGTCTATCCTTGCTGCTGCCAAGCAGCTGATGTATGAGAACTCAGCCCAGCAGCAGCAGCAGTTGCTGCAGTGTGTGATGGCAGCAGCAGCAGCGGGGCTTGTACTTCTGCCAGACGTGCTGCATGAGCTACTGCTAGATCCACAAAGACTTGCTGCTGCTGATCTGTCACTAGATGTACAGCTACAACTGCTAGCTGCAGTCCTAGGACCTGGCTCCTGTCAGCAGCAGCAGCAGCAGCAGTCTAGCAGTTGGAGGTCCTGCAATACAGCCTTTGATCCAGGAGTGAGCAGTACAATTGGGCGCCTGCAGACTGTACTGCCACC
The DNA here is from genome assembly GCA_018290735.1 of Coelastrella sp. MACC-549. Classification (NCBI taxonomy): domain Eukaryota; kingdom Viridiplantae; phylum Chlorophyta; class Chlorophyceae; order Sphaeropleales; family Scenedesmaceae; genus Coelastrella; species Coelastrella sp. MACC-549. The sequence continues at coordinate 45,723 of JABEVS010000324.1, forward strand.
AGAATCTGTCATATCTGTACTGCAAGGACCGCTCCTAGCAGCAGTGGTCAGCGGTCTGCACGCACCTGGCAGCAGCAGCAGCAGCAGAAATGCTGCAGTTGTGCAGGTGCTGAGCAACCCAGCTGTCATATCTTGTCTTGCAACAGATGTCAAGTTGTTATATAACAAGCTGGCAGCCGTACCTATTCCTGTACTGCAGAAGCACATGTCAGGGACTGCCAGGTCAGATCTGTGGGCTTTGCCTCAGAGATTGGCAGTACAAAGTGTACTGCTGGGTGAGCTGCATGTCATGACACCCACAGGGCTGCTGCTGCTCACACCTGCCGCTGATGCTGATGCTGCTGGGCAGCAGCATGGAGCAGCTGGTACAGCAGCAGCAGCAGGTCGAGAGGTTGTCATATCCCCTCCGGTAGCGCCAGAAACACCTGGTGATGAGACTGCACCTCCTGCTGCTGCTGCAGCTGCTGGTCCAGCTGCTGCTGCTGCTGCTGGTTCAGCTGCTGAAACTGAAGACAATGTCTTACAGAGCAGCATGCAGCTATCCCTAGACCATCAGGTCACCAAAACAAGCAGCAGCAGCAAATGCAGCAGCAGTCATGTGCTGCAGTTGAGTCCTGAGGTTATAGCGGCAGCAGCAGCAGCAGCAGGGCCAGACATCCATGCTGCTGCTGTGCCGTATATCCTTGCATCATATGCCACACTGACAGGGCTGCATAAAACCCTGGGTCATGACATGGCCTGGCTGCTGCTCAAATTGATCATGGATGAACAAATGGTCATGGAATTTGTGGAGGCACAACATGACAAGATCGCTGCCGCCGCTGCTGCTGCTGCTGCTGTTAGCGACAGCAGTGGCACTGCCTCTTGGTTACTCACACTTGAGGCTGCTGCTAGCCTCTTCCCTGGCAATAGGAGCAGCAGCAGCAGCTGTACAGCAGCAGCAGGATCGCTGGGTGTCGTTGGTTCACACCCTCCAGCAGTGCCAGCAGCAGTGGCAGCAGCAGCTGCTGGGGCAGGGGCTCTACTGATGCGCACTGAGAGGATACTTGCTGATGTGCTGCTGGTGGCTGCTGCCAGATGCCCTGCTGCTGCTGCTGCTGCCACTGAGGTGCTGTGTGCTGTGTCAGCAGGGGCGGGCAGTTACCCTCTAATGAGATTAGATTGGCTGTTGCAGGTGTGACACACATTGAGCTGAGCATATCACATACTGCTGCTAAACAATCAATTCTCTCAAACAAGCAAGAATAACTAGTGATACCAGCCGATAGTGCAGCGATCATGTTGTTGGCCTTATGAATCTATGTAGTGGGGATGTTGTTGCTGGCTAAAGTGAACCCAGTGCTCCAGATTACCCAGTTACTTGGCCAGACAGCAAGATCCAGGTTTATGGTGGTCGCTTGCAGTTGCTGCTGTCAGCAGTGATAGTCTGCACAGGCTGAAAGATGCCTGCATGTTCGTAAAGGCACCTGTGTCATTAGTTTAGTCCCTACTCAGAACAACAGCACACGTGTTCCTGTTGCTCTGCTTGTCTCATCAGTGCTGCTGCTGTGACCCTGTTTCCCCATCTGCTGCTTCCTCATCTGCTGCTTCCTCATCTGTTGGTGTCCTGCTGCCTGACTTGTCTTGCAGGATCGAGGTGGCAGCTGGTTGGCCGGGTCAGCATCTCTCAACCAGCTCATCAGCAAACTGGAGCCAGCACAGCTGCTAGCAGCAGCAGAAACTGCAGCAGCAGGGGTTGGCACCAAGTCCAGCACAAGTGTTGCAGGCAGTGCCGCTCCGTATGCTGCTGAAGCTGCTCTGAGTGATGTGGTGCTGCTGCTGCTGTCAAAGTCAGGGTTTAAGAAACAGCGGGAGTTTGCGGCGGAGTTGATCAGACAGATTTGCAGGCTTGTGGATATCCTGAGACGATCTCCAGCCCCGTACCCTGCTGCTGCTGCTGCTGTGGGAGTGACAGCGGCAAAACCTTCAGGTGCTGCTGTTGCTGCTGGCACAGCAGCGGGCGCTGCTGATCAAGGCGAGCAGGGGCCTGAAGCTGATGATGATGATGATGCAGGAGAAGAGGGCAGGCGTCCCAGTGACATGGATATTGATGATGATAACGAACCAACAGCAGCAGCAACAGCAGAACCAGCAGCAGGACCAGTAGATTCCCACAGGTCCACACCAGCTGGTGTGACACCGCCTTATCCTCCACCACCCCCACCCCCTGCTGCTGCTGCTGCTGCTACTGGGGCGCTGCCTGCCGGCCCTTTCCAGGGTTCAGGTGGTCATGGGTACTCCCCCCCTCCTCCCCCACCCCCACCAGGCAGACCTAAAACCCCGCCACCCCTGTCACTACTCGGGCGAGCTAAAACCCCACCGCCGCCGCCACCACCTGTTGCAACCCCTCCTCCTGCTGCTGCTGCAGAGGGCCCTACAGATCCAGCGGCAGCAGGGAGTACCACAGCAGCAGCAGCAGGTGGTGCAGCAAAGCATCGGAGGTTTGGCGCTGCCATACGACTGGCGGCGGCAGCAGCGGCAGGCAGTACAGCAGGGGATACAGGCAGTACAACACATGGTAGCGCTGCTCAGGGGCCTTCTGCTGCTGGAAACGATAGATCACCATCTGCACTGCTTGCTCGGGGCTCTACAGCAGGCGCTACAAGCGGTACAGCTGATCACAGCGCAACTGGTGCGGGCGGCAGCAGCAGGGCAGGCATCAGCACAGGCAGTGCAACAGTAGATGCAGGAACACCTGGTGGGGTTCAGGTTTCAGTATGGTTGAGGTTACGGCTGCTGCTGCCGCTGTTGCCAACAGTTAGAGCTGATCGGGAAGGTGACAGCCGCAAAAACCTGAGGGTCTGTCTGGCACAGGCCTTGCCACAGTTGCTGTTGTCACCGTACATCACGATCGATCCTGCCGCTGCTGCCGCGGACGATGCCATGGCACCAGCGGCAGCAGCAGCAGCCTCTGAAGCTGGTAAGCTAGCAGCATCAACAGGAACTCAAGGTTTAGTGAGCGCTACAAATGTTGAGAATGGACATCTGTGCAAATTGTAGATGGAGAAGCAGTTGTCTCAGTGCATTGCATTATGCCACAGAGGCAACTTGCTTCATGTTTTGTCTCATAACTCTCAGTACCATAGCACACCCCTGTTGCTGGCAGCATCTCTGCTTACAGGAGTCAGTGCCTGAGTGCATCAGTGTACTCATCAAGAAGCAGCTTGACGTCACGCGTGTCCACAATCAGTAGCAAGTTGATTATGACGTTGATAGCCACAATGTATGTAGGACTGAAAGGCCTACACGTGTGCTCTGTGTGTTTCCAGGTCATCCGCTGTTTGAGCGTCTGCTGCTGATGCTGTCAGCGCTGCTGTCAGGGGAGTGGGCCGGCTGGCTCAGGGGATCCAATAAACGTCTCAGGGAGGTGCCACTACATGCACCACTGGCAGCAGCATGTAGGGCAGAAGTGGAAGCATGCCTGCAGATTCAACCTGCTGGCCTGACAGCCTGGGATGGGCTGGTGCCTCTGGTGACACCAGGGCTGGTCGCAGATGAGAATCTGGGACTTCTGGTGACACCAGACGATGGTGCCACTCCTGGTGTGGGACCAGTAGTGACACCTGAGGAGTGGGATGCTGACCATGTGGGACCTGAGGCGGTCTCAGGGCTTCAGCCAGATGACGCTGGTAGGGACATGGCAGCAGGAGCAGAGGCAGAAGAGCAGCAGCAAAGCAGCAGTCTGCAGGATGTAGAACAGCTTGTTCATGGCCAATGGCAGCAGCAACAGCAGCAATATGTTGAGTCTCTGAGTGGCCAGCAGCAGCAGCCTTCCCATGGCCTGCCTAGCATATACAAAGAGCGTATCCTTGCAGCATTGCCTACGCCTCCATTGCGGCAGTTGCAGCTGCCCAGCATGTTGGCCTCACAGCACACTCAGCAGCAGGCAAGTGCTGTAGCAGCTGCAGTCAGGTGTGGAAAGCAGCAGCAGCTGCAGCAGCAGCAGGCTGGCGTGTTACCCACTTGGGATGTCTGGCTACCTATGTGTCAGATCAGGACCCCTCCTCCTCTTGCTGCTGCTGCTGCTGCTACTGTTGGTGCAGTAGCAGCATCAGCGCCGCCACCAGCAACAGAAGCAGCAGCTGCTGCTGTACGTGTGCAGAGGTCCCCGACACCTGGTCCTGCTGGTCTCAGGGACAGTATCAGCAGCAGCATGCGTGTGGATGGCCAGGCAGCAATCTGCCTGTTGAGTGGGTGTGTGAGACGCAGGAGGAAGGAAGTGTTCTTGCATGCAATCAGCAGTCAGGAGGAGTGTGACTGATGCGGGCAGTGGAGGCACATGTTGTTGCCCACCTGCCAGCCAGTGTGCTACGTAGTATCGGGCAGGTACTGCCCATCGAGTGGCATGATTATGTGTACTTCAAGATATGGCTTGACTGCAGCAGTGCTGTTAAGCAGCAGCCAGTTCCACGTTGGTTGGACAGAAGCACAGATTCAAGGCGTAAGCATACAGCTTTCACCTGTTTGAACCTATTTTCTGCTGACGTGGCGCTTGTTGGGTGTATGGTGGGTATAGTGATGGTAATCCCGACCAGACGGCGACACTGTGTCCAGTGAGTCCACGACACACAGCGCTTCAAGGACTCAAGCGCAACCGTTTCACCGTCTGGTTCAACCAGGGGCCCTCTGGCGTGATGTTATGGCATGACATTTTTGAATCAGTGACACAATCCAGGCAGTTAGCTGCGACTCTCGGCACCAACGTGCCAATTGGTCGTGGTTCAACTGACAGCTGAGCTTGCAGGGATCACAGCTGGTCGTGGTTCGGAGTGTGAAGCAGAACAGTCGCTGCCAGCAATCTGACACTGGCTCGGAACCTTAGGCAGGCAAGAATAGCCCTTGCCCGTCTTAACGTTGACAGTGAGCATAAGAATAAGTGCAGGGAAGATGCTGCTCGAGGAGCTCGCCTGTTGGGAATACACTTTTGTTACCCCGTTGTGCTGCAGCCGTTCGAATACCATTGCTGCTTGTAGTTTGAATCTATGGAAGGGTAAATAGCCGCTAATCAAGCTGGATAGGCCAGATAACAACCTCTCGGAGGGCTGGGTCGACACCTCAAGCTTGGACTAGAGGACGATTTTATTGCTGCTGGGAAATTGACATGTCAAATCAAGGATATAACAATTATATGGAGCCGCATACGGTGCCGAACAGTTATCAGCCGGCGCCTGTTCTGTATCAAGCAGCAGACACCATTCCTCGTGCAGCTGAGGCCACACAGCCTGACTGCAGCACCTCAGCCCCTGATCAAGCAGTACAGACGGCACCTGAAGGCCTTCCGGGCCACTCGGACCAAAGGCCATCTCAGCAAGCAGGCAAAAACAGCAGTAGAACTGGTGAGCACAGCTGAAGTCAGTTGACCAGCCACCACCCAGCTTTTCACCCACAGCACTGCGCACGCCTGCTCATTTCATATCAAATGTATGTAGGCAAGCAGCAGTCGGTCGATGCAGGCTTAACAGCTGCACTGGGTGGGCTGTTGGCCCTGAGTGGCAGTGTCCTGTCATATGCCCTGGCTCGTGCAAGAAGTGGCAAGCGCGTTCGCAGTTTGAAAGGTAAGAGCAGGCATGGCAAGGCATGCATCATGGCAGAGATCTGCAAACCGTCCCATTCTTGCACGCATTCTGCATCTGGCTCCTGAGAAAGTCTCCTGCACTGGTTCCAACAGCATTTGCTGTGCCTTTCTGTTTGGCAATGATTATGGTTAGTAGCAACATGGCATCAACCAAGAACGTCCTGCAAAATTTCTCCTGCCTATTGCTGTATCAATATCCAAACAACAACCTGTTGATGCCCTAGCTTTGCTGCTGATTGCTACTGGTTATGTTCCGGCCATGCTCCTGCTCCTGCAGCTGGCCTGCAGGAAAAGGAGCAAGCGCTACAAGTCACTCAGGAGGAACTGCAGCAGGCTCAGAAGCAGGTGGCCAGCTTGAAGGAAGCAGCAGCCAAACGGGCCAGCTTAGAGCATGAGCTGTCAGCCAGCAGGGCAAATCTTGAGGCAGTGACAGCGGAGCTGGAAGCGGCCAGGGCAGCATCAAAAAAGATCCAGTGAGTGAAGACATTATGCAGTACATTCCACAATAAGAGTGGCAGCAATGCCGTAATCCTTGGACAATCATCTACCTGGGCTAAGCAGGTCCTGTGCATACCAGGATCAAGTGCATTGCTCTCTGCATTACCTCCACGTTGCTGTCAGATCATGCCGCACCACCATGGTTGTTTGATTGCATACCAACCTCAATCACTGACCTGAGAGTTGTTAAACCTCTTTGCAGGAATGACTTTGTTGCCATGCAAGATCAAATGCAGGGCATGGCTAGCTCCCAGCAGCAGGTATCAGAGGCACGTGTAGCAGCAGAGCAGAGGGTGATTGATGCCGACAAAGCCAGGCAGGATGCGGAACAGCGATGGCAGAAAGCGTACAAAGACCTAGATGCAGCACAGAACGAGCTGGAAACAGTCAAGTGAGTGGTAGAAAGGCATGGGCTGGTCTTCTTCGAGTACAGTTGCTGCTGATGCTGGCCAGAAATCCAGCTGCAGCCGTGTACTGCTGTATGTGGGGACAGGACTCGTCGTTATGCTGTGCATTCCAGTCCACATGCGGTTGAGAAGCCCTTATGCAATACCAGCAGCTTGTCAGATAGTGCACTGTTGTTCAGATAGTGGCTTGGTTCTCTCATACCTATGCAAATGTACTTCGATTGCTCAAGCATCCAGCTACTGTCCTGTATCATACGTATGGCACATTCAGGGGAGAGCTTGGGCTACGTGGCAGCCAGCTGGAGGCACTGACGCGGGAGCTAGAGTTCACACGCAAGTGAGTTTTGCACTGCACACAGCCAGCATCAAACACCTTTGTGACTGCATGCCATTAGAAGCCGGGCCTGCTCTGTGAGCAGGTCAGCAATGCAGAGAATGACAGCCGGTTAGGTACCTGCTTGACAGCTGAAGATGAATGCACATGATTCAGATGGTTGTCTGCAGGTTTGGAGGTGTTGATCATGCGATTCAGGGTTCTTCATGCACTGCGTTGTAGCTATCTAGCTGTCATTGATGACTTGACAGGCAATGTTTCACACTGCCCAGTGCTGCTTACCACAGCTCTCTGGGGTGTGCTTGTTGATTGTACAAGCTTCTGAAGGGAAGTTATTGCAACACCATCTATTGATCTGCTGGTTCTGCTGTCATTGTCACAGGGAGCTGGCAGCCGCTGAGAAGCGGGTTGAGCGTGCCATGACTGAGAGCAGGTCAGCTCGGGCAGGGTACTCAGCAGAAGAGTACGATGCATGGGACTAGAAGGCAGCTTTGCAGCATATCTCAGTTGCATCAGGCAGACATGTAAAAGAAATGAGCCATGCAGCAAGTTGAGGTGCCATGGTATGCCAGCAGTAGCACACCATCACCATCGCCGTCAGCAGACTTATTCTAGCCTTATATTGCATAGGGTGAGAGCTCTGATGCCAGTTGCTGTGACCTTGAAACTATCATATGCCAGTCGAGTCGGGGAAGGAGCCACAGCAGTCTGGCTCTGCTCGAGGGATGGTCTATCTTCACGCTGGTACACCGTAGTAAAATTGGGGTAGCAGTTTGGGATAACTTCAGCAGCCTTTTGCAGGTTCTGTCATCAGTAAAGCAGCGACAACCAAAGCAAGGCTTCTCACGGAAGTGGTGTACAACAGGTTCAAGCAGCACAGTTGGCTGCCTTTCTTGGACTCATTTGTGAGCAACCTTTGTGTTCACCTGCCTGCATGCGTCATCATCTGTCATAGGCCTGCAGCCACCCCTGTCGAGTGCAGTGACCTGTCTGCATGTGAAGCCCATGCTGCTGCTGCATGGCATGTACATCTTGGTGTTTGTGAACAGTAGTGGCTGTGGTATAAAGAAAGTAGGTCATGGGGTGTAGACGGCGGATTGTGAGCAACACAGAGCACGAGCTTATGTTCTAGCCAGCATAGACCTCTGGCACTCAGCTGCGTTTGCTGAAGCCTTTCAACAACAACAAATTTCTGCTTCCTGCTTACTGAATTTGTTTGTTGTGATTGAGGATGAACAGTAGATCTGAAGCCATCAGCTGCTGCTGAATCCACACGTGGTTCTTAGCAACTGGGTTCCACTGTTGTTGAGGGGTAACCAACACAGCTTGCCATGAGGCTACTTATGCATGCCCCAGAGCATTCAGAAGGCACTGCCATAGCCAGGGCACTCCTCCACCTGTATTCTGTGTCACACATCCAATGTTGCGTGCATGCCATATGGCTCTATCTCTTTCACATCCATACTATGAGCTCTGCGGCAATGCTGGTGTCTCTGGCTTACTAGGTTCAACCATTGTGAACAACAAGCGACTATGGTAGGTTGCCCAGCAAGGTGAACTATTGCAATGCCTTCCATTGTTGGCATACTGTTATGCAACCATGCTGAGCAGCTCAACCTTCATCAGCCATTGCACCTCATGCCAGATGCTAGTCTTCTCCTCCGCTTGCCTTTGGCTGCCAGGAGCGTTTACAGTGGCTGTGCAATTCCTGCAACTTTTGCATCTTCTTGAGCATGTGCATGCAGGGTAGTAGGCACAAACAGCAATGCACAGGAGCTGATGCCTGACCAGATACCTGATGCGCCGACATATATATCCATGCCTCGGAGTCTTCTATCAGCATTCGCAGTGCTGGGTCCAGTGCACATGACCCAGCACTGCCACTTGACCTGCATCTTGCAGCAGAAGCAGCTCTTTTGGGCTGCTGTCTTTCTTGAAGAGCTGTTGTCATCTCCGAGCAGGTGACAGGTGCAGTCTGAACTGTCATCTGTGCCACGTGGTAACCACCTGTTTCAGCAGGCACTGCCTCCTTTGAGATCAGTACTGATGTCATGCACAGCCTGAATCCTGACATCACTTGCAAGGATCAACCGATTGGAGGCTGCAAGGATCAATCAACTGGAGGCTGCAACAACAGGCTTTGCAGCATTGACCAAGTGTGTGTCAATGGCTTGAGCTCTGCAGCTTTAGTAGTAGTCTACTTGCGTGCTGTCCATCCTGGAACAACATGATGTTGCACTACTGCCGTTAACCCCCAGCACACTGTATCAGATTATTCAATAATGCGGCAAAGCAGTGCCCTGGGACCTACATCATATTGGCCATGCCATGTGATGGCACCATGAATGTGGCATTTTTCTGGCTGGTAATCAACTGTGAATGGCCTGCAGGTTGTTCCAACATAGAGAAGTCATGGTGCTGCAAGAGGGTCTTGTAGGTATTCCACTTTCACTGATGGACCTGCATGTCAGCCTGACAGCCAGTGGCCACCCAGGGCTGGAGTGGACCTGCTGAAGCCGGGCTGCCAGCAGTGCTGGGCAGCACAACACACCGGTCCACCATGGATGACATGAGCAGGCTACCAAAGCAAGATCATCAAGGTGTGTGTTTGCGCACTGATAAGCTGGATACCACATTCAATGTATTGACACACCGTATCTGAGGCATCTGCAGCCTCAAGTCCTTCTACGCTCAGTTATGCTGGAAGAACGAGAGTGCTCCAGCCATTGACGCAGGGGTCGTAAGGCTTAGTACTAGTAAGAGAGGTTGGCACGTTGCGAGACATATGGACTGTAGGTTGCTTTCCTTATTACTTTTGCAATCGGCCGCAAATTGTGCCGCGGGCTTGAACTCGGGAAGGAAATTCCAGGTGCCCGGGCCTGCCAGGAATTCAGGTTGGTCAACAAAGCAATTTCAGTGTTTCAATACCCGTAGGCAATATGAGCTTCATCAGCAGACACGCTTAGACTTCAAGAAAGACAACGTCCATCAATTTGATCTGACACGTACTTTTATCTGAGCGCTGCCGCGCTGCAGAACAAAATAACGTATTTGCAGTATAAATATCCTCAAAACTAAGTTTTAAAATGTTTCAAGGGTTACATCGCTGCTATCTAAGCAATGGCGGAAAGTACGTACTTGGTCGCCTTTTAGGACGGGCAGATGCACGTGCACCGTGTTGAGCCTGTTCTCAAAACCGGTCAGACTCCATCTTTCTGCATTACACTCAGGTCACAACTTGCCTGTCAATGCAAGACGATGCTCATCTACTGGCGCTTTTCTCATCAGCGGCAACTTATGTCCTCTGTCCTGTGAATCTGAATCTGCGTCGTTACATCATCATTCATCAAGAGTGTCTATCTACCTCATTGAGATCGGTTCCGATTGCTGCAACAGCCCGCAGTTCCGACTTGTGAAGTGCAGTGGCGCATTATTTGGCTGCAAACGGATCTTGCTCATAATCATCAAGATTTAATCTGACTTATACACAGGTGAGAGACTGGGCTGCCATGCAAACAGCTAATCTGGTTTCTGACACGTACATTCATATGTGGGGCTCTTGAACACCGGCGCTTGGTGCGATCGTGCAGATATATAGTTTATATCAGCTAATTGTGGTTTGCTCAACTGGTCTACTACAAGTCAAAGCCATCATCACGCTCGCTGCAAGCGAAAAGTAGTTGTGCCCGCATAGCAGCCAGGCGACTTTGACAGCAGCAGATAGTTGCTATTTCAGACGTCCATCTTTTCATCAATATGAAGTTTTAGTGCATGCAAGCGGAACTGGCCTCTTTACGGGCCGCAGATATTGCAGCACTGTCAACCGTATTGTAGCGCTCAAAAATCTAGAAACAGGGAGACAATAGCTTACATGCAGGCGCGCATCATTGCTCCTCAGATATAGCTGTCCAAAAATACTCCTTTTCTCCCACAAGCAAGCACAACGTTCCCTGGCTGCTACTCTCCCTCAATACAGTATCTGTGCCATGCTACCTGCAGGCGTCCGAGGAGTTCTAGCCTGGGTCCGCCGCAACCTGACGCCTCTCGAAGGTGTCCTCCCTTTCTGAAGAGCTGTAGGATGGCTTCTGTGTTGCTGTTGTTGCTGCTGGGGTGCTTGACCGCCAGCTCAGCTGAAACCCACAATGACCAGGGTGCTGCAGCCATCAAGCCATACGACTACTACGTCAGTAGAAGGCTGCACAAAAATGACGTGAGTACAACATTTCGCTGTAGATGTAACAGATTCGCTTGATGCTTGTGTTGTTTGCAAGCCACCCAGCAAATAGGGGCAGAAAGGTCAGCTGATAAACTGTTTGTTTCAGTTCACATATGCATCCACTGGAGTAAAGCTCTGATGCACTCTTTGCAAAAAATATCCAAAGGACGTGGCTCACAGGCACAAGCTTTTCTCCTATGCAGTCTTGTGCATTCTCAACAGCATATTGTGCATGCCGGCGTCAGCTGATACTGATCTGTTACATCTCACTAGATCCATCATCTGTATTGGCATTACCTTGTCAACAGGCAGAGCTCCAACGCATACAGCTGTGTGAGAACCTGCATGTGCACACCATATGCATGCCCGCCCAATTTCCACTATCAGAACTGCTTGGCAGAGTGACCAGCTACACTTTCATCATCCGACAGACTTGCTGCTTACCCCATTATGGCTGATTGACTTATCTGCACTTCTGCAGCCAACCCCGTCAGGCTGTGGTGCCGATCCACATTGGAATGCCATTCCTGCCCAAACCTGCTTCAAAAGGAAGAACCAGGACCCCGGTAAAGGTTCTGGCTGTAACGCTGGGGATGTCACAGCCGAATCCATTACCGCTGTTGGACAACCATTTGTAGTTGATCCCAAGACCGGTATCAAAACAGCGCTTGATACAGTGAAGTGTTGCAGTGGTGCTGGAACGTGCTATAAATGCACAGAGGGCGACATCATTGAGGTCGACTTGTCCATCAACATAAAATCTAATGCCAAAACAAGGTACAAGGTCTCAGCTTGGTTTGGTACTCCGTGGGTGGTGGGCAGCAACACCTGCTTCCTCAACTCCTTTAACCCAGCTGTGACCTTCCAAGCTGACACCAGCTGCTGTGGAGGATTGCAGAGCGACAGCATATACACAATCAGCTCCAACAACATCCAGCTTACCTGCACTGCTGCCACCACCAGCGGCGCTGCTGCTCAGTGCTTCAATCAGCGCCTGGACTACAGCTTCTCATGGTGAGTTGCCAGCGGTGCTTAGACCCTTGAGAAGTGTGGCAGATTGAGCTCCTCTCTGCTGTGGCAACCAGCAAGCTGCGGCTGTGTTGCCTTTGCACCATGCCATTGTGAATGTAAATCCCTTGCAATTGGCCTTGAGCACCTGCACCATCTTGGTCCTGGAGCGACTGCCTGTGAGTCACGTGAAATAGTGAAGTACTCATGTAGCAACCCTCTTTAGAAAGGTATAGTTGTGACAACGATGGCTCACTCCATGTGCACGCTGCTGATGTGCAGGGACAACAACAACAACGAGAGTCCATGTACACCAGATGTAAAAGACGTGGACAATACAAAGTCATATGCCAACTTGAGGGTTGACCAGCCAAAGTGCCTGGATGCGCCTCCAGCGTCCCTTGACACAATTGTGGTGATACCGGTGAGCCAGGATGAGGCTTGCCTGTTGAGCCTGTATGTATTTGTGTGAGAGACTTTGACTCTACACAGTTTGTTGTTCAAAGACGTGCCATGAGCTTTGTTTTCTACTACTTATGACCTGGCAGCAGCAAGATACCCTTCCTTTCTGGGCAGTGAGACAAACATATGCTTCATCAAGCATAGCCCTACTGAGTATGCACTGCATCATCTGTTCAAATAGGCTGCAGGCTTCGGGTCAGGACATCAGCTGTTGCATTGCCGTCCCTGCTACTCTTGTTGCTGCCTGCGTAAAGCACTTTTGTCGTGTTTTCATTGTAGAGCGCTGTCTCCCCTCTGGGAGCTCCAACCAAAGCCAGCAGTGTGAATGGCATCCCCTGCCCACAGTGCACAGTGGCACCAAACACCAATTTCTATTGGCTAGTGACCGTGCCAATTAAGGATGGCAGGACTATTGACTATCTGACTCTGCTAGATAATGGGCTTGAACCTGGCACAGATGTCAGTACCAATGCTGGCGCAATTGCAGTTCAATGGTTATACACAGCTCCTGATGGAACACAGACTACATATGCAGGTGAGCTATCAGCATGTTGTGAGTTCTATGTAGATAGCAACCTGCTGAATTATTCACTGCCGTGAAAGCTATTGGTGGCAGCAGCCTGCGGTTTTGGGCAGTACCAGTTCCACTCATATTGAGTAAAATGTACTTGCAACAGCCAGTGGGCAGCAAGTGGAGCATTGAGCCAGCCGTAGCACTAGTCGGATTAGTTGAGCATGCTCATGGCTTGCCCCCTGCAACCAGCAAACTTGCATTACTGCATGAGTGGTGTGTCCCAACACTGGGCGCCGCAGTGTCATGGTGCAACTGCTGGCTGTGTTGTATATATGCCTGCTGATCGATGTCTTTGTGCTTGCAGATTGTGACCCCACCCCTGTGACTCCCACCATAGCACCAACGCAGTTCAGCTGCAAAACAACAACTGGGCCATTCACAGGAGGCACATTCACTTTCAGGGTGCCAGCAAGTGCAGTGACAGTTGGGACTGTTTCCAATACTGCCCGTGCGATTGCTACTTTTGCTGGGCAATCATGGACTTCAGTGGATGCGACAGCCAAAATTGATATCTTAGCAAATGCTCCAGTTGTGAGTGCCCACTAGCTGCTTCTATGACCTCATACTCAATCTCTTGAGGGCAGCGGCATGATGCCTCAACCTCCACCCCTGCAACAAACAGTCAGCCACCACAACTGATTCGTGGCAACCAGCCACATCAGATTACCAAACCAAATCAGCAAGCTTTGACATACAGTAGAGCACAGCAGGCCAGGATTGTCAGATATATTGCAGCACCATGTAGAGTATGGCAGCTCCCTGCTGACCAGTGATGTTTAGAAGGCATTGATGCAAGGTGCCATCATTGTCAATAAGCAGTCTGATGTTATTGCACAGAGATTTGGCAATAGTTAGCTCTGTTCCAGTTTGGTTAGTGTGTGGTTTTTCTCGGCTCCCTCTGGGTTTGCACTGAACTACCTTCTCCTGTGCCCCTGCTGATCCTGCAGCCCCCCTCACTCACCATTCTGAAGACTGCTCGTGTTGCTGGGTCTAACACTGACTGCCCTCTCAACGTTGGCAGTGTATGTGAGCTCCCACCAGGCACATTTGCCTTCACGTATGTGCTCACTGGAACAGTTAACACAGTTGGATCTCCGGTGCCTGCCAATGGACTGGACAAGCTGACCATTACCGACACAGGCTTTCCAGCTGGTTTAACCGCAGGAACCCTCAGCTGCTCCACAGCTGCTCCAAGTGAGCCACTTCTCTGGGATTCTGCCTTCAGACTGACTGCTGTCACCCACCCTGCAGACTGTATCATGTTGATTGCAAATCAAATGATAGATTGCAAATACTATCGAATGGCACTTCCCCAAGCGTGGCCTTTAAGCCTGCTCAGAGGTGCTGACAGCGTAGGTGGTATGTTGTGTCCAAGGCTTACATAACATGGTCTGCTTGGCAGCCATGCTTTTTGTTCCTGACATATCTCCCTTGGCTGATTGCTTGAGAAGCCTTCCGGCATCCATTGCAGCTACCTGACCAGCCACCTCAACAAACAGACTAAAACGTCAATGTGGTATGCACAGTGAATACTGTTGTTGTTTTACCTGGTTAAAATACTTAATGGTCATCAATTTTGCATTGGTATCACTTATGGTTGCCTGGCTGTTACTGCAGGTACCACCAATTGCCAATGTAGTACTACTGCTGATGGCAAGCCCACCTGTTCCACTACAGCAGGAGGCTGGGTGGCAAAAAGCCAGCTGATGATGACCATAGCAGTTACTGCTGATCAGCCAGTGGATGCTCAGTACCTCAACGAGGCTGTCATGTCTGTACAAGCTGGAGCCACGACGACTAACAGCCTGCCTGTGGATCATCAACTCACCACCTCGGCTGTAAGTGGAAATCTGACCTCTGCTGTTGTACATGCACCAGATACCACTGTGTGCCTCACTTTACTGCCACTAGCACTTTGCATGCGTGGCAAACTGACTGCTAGAAAGCCTTGCAAAATCAGTGCCTTGTGTCACAGTGACAAACACACTTTTAATCTGCAGCTGATTGCACAGAGTGATGACTGTGAGGGGTTCTGCTGCACTTACAGCAGCCACCTATATGTAGTGTATATCAATCCATGGCGGACTGCACACGAGCTCACTGTCTGAATCTGGAGCCAGCAGCAAACTGTCCAGTTCTGCAGACGAGTGCTTTGAATTAATACCTTTTTGCTACGCTGCAGATTATGCTTCACCTGCTGCTGTGCTGCAAGTTGTTTATTTACAACCGCTCCATGGCTTGAGGCTGACATCTGAAGTTGCGAGACTATTTCATTCACTGGATGCTACTTTTTCTGAAAGCCTTGAACTGACTTCTGAGGGGCTCTCAATATTCCAAATACTACTGTAGGCTACACTGAGCATAATTTGTTTTGAAAACTTTCAGTCGATTTTATACTCAGTCTTTGACGCCATACCTTGCGTTGTGCTGCAGACACCAACATATGAAGCCAGCAAGTTAGCCTACAGGGCTGATCAACAAACACCATGTGGTGCAGACGCAGCATCATGCCAGCTTGCTGTAGGGGAGAGCTTCTGGTGGTTGGTCAAGGCGCGTGTAACTGCTGGTGCCTACAGTAAATTTGTGTTCAGCGACCAGCTTGATTCAGGACTGTTCGTTACAGACCCAGCACAGAATGCTGCAACTTGCTCCGGCACTGTTGGCAAGGTCACCACACAAAGTGAGTACCCAGCACACACTAAATGACCTTGCCTGTGTCTTGAAGAGCAACCTCTTGCTAGTTCACGATCTGGACAGCTGTGTCACAATTGTTGCATGCGTTGGTTCTATTCTGATCTGTCTTGGGCTAGTGTTTTCTTAATATCAGCGCCACCTGGGTTATTGCTGTTGTATTGTTCCAGTACTTGAGTCTGGTCTTCCAGGCATATGCCCAGCTCACAAGAACATCCCACAAATGCTCTAAAGGCTGGCCATCCGTGTAGACACCTTTCCACTGCCCCCTGTTTGCAGGTATCACACCTGATGCATCACGCACCTACACATGCATTGTGACCCCATCACCTGCCCTGGGGGCCGGAGACTACGTGCAGATGTGGATACCTGCCAAGGCAATAGCTGCGAATCCATCAGTTGGCAACATGGCAACCATCACCGGCACTACTAAAGCAGGAGCCCCTGATGTACAAAAACCGTCTGCTGCGGTGGCCATAATAGCAAAAGTGGTGAGATCCCCGCTGATGCTTGACAACCACATGTACATGTAATCACCCATGTAGTTGTCACTCAACGAAGTGAGTTGTTATTCCAACACGGCTCAATTTTGGTTTGAGGTTTGGTTGGGCTCCCGATCATGCCGGGGCTGCTCTTACCATGCCACAGCTTGCAAAGAGTCATTGGTGTCCTGTCAGCAGCAATCTTCTTGTCCTCCTGTGCCTGTACACCAAGTCGCTGTCACCGTAACAATGACAACACATAAACTTCAACTGCTGCACTTCCAGCACTTGCATTTATTTCTGGCAGTGCCGGCTGTGTATGCAGTATTTCTAACGTCGGGCCGCCCACTTTTACCCTCTGAGCAGGCTGCTGCTTTGTCGCATGATTGCCTTGCTGCAGTTGCCTACGCTTGCTGCAGAGAAAGTGGCTGTCTCCCTAACTGGAGGTCAGTTATGTCCAGGAAACCCATCCATATGTAACCTTCCAAATGGTCTTACAGACTTCAAGTACCAAATAACTGGCACAGTGGCAAGTGCTGGTACCCCAGCAGCTGGCTTCAGCAGCCTGACAGTTGCCGATAATGCCCTGCCAAGTGGATTGACTGCATCGGACATTACCTGCTACACAGTGAAGGGTGGCGTTCAGGGTAAGTGTTCCCACCACAGGCCTGGTTGTGCCATAAGCTCCATACCAACCAGTATTTCAGGATCGGTTGCAAGCTCTGAGTTGAAATTGTATGCTGCAAGTGCACCTGGTAAACAACAGTGGCAATTCTTCAATAGTTTCTGGTCAATTGCACGGCGTTGCATGTGGCTTGCTGCATTTGTAGTGTAGAATGGTCTCTGCCAAGCCTTGCTGCCTATCATCAATATTTCTCTGCTACACAGTCCATTGTGTGATGGCACCCTTATCCATGGCAGTTAGAGCAACTTCTATGTAGACAGACCCCTGTGTCTGGATATGCAGGTTCGGATTGCCAATGCGTTTTGGCAAGCCTGAGCTGCAGTACCAAGGCCAACACGGGACCCTTCTCAAAGGATGACCAGATTGTTGCCTTTATTACTGTGAAGGCAGTCATCAGCTCCACACCCTACACCAATGTTGCTACAGCCTCAGGAACAACAGTGAACAATGACCAGATAACTAGCCCACCAGCCACAGAGGTGGTACAAACCTCGTACATCATTGTGGTGAGTTTGCTGACAGAGCAGCGATGTGGGGCCGATGATGATGACAGATGCATGTTGTGTTTAAAGTCTTGCGGCTGGAGGCAGCAGCGCAATCATACGTTTATGTGACCACCACTGCAAAAGACGCTGTGTTATCCCTTGCAAGCACAGCATCATCTGCGTGCATGAGGCAGCCGTAAATCAACACCACAAAGCAGGGTGTGCAGTGGACAAGCTGTGGGTAATTTCAGAGGCACAGCACAGAGGGCTCAGCATCACCAAGGGACAGCTCACTATACCCCACTGGGGCTTCTATGGCATAAAAGTCGAGGAACAAAAACTCTGTTTATTCTTCCCACTGTTGAGTATGTGCCAGGTTGGTGATGTCAATTGTCTGTATTTGTGCTGCAGCTGCCATGTGATGCCAGCATAAGTAAAACCGTAACAACCAACCCTGTCTACGTGGGAGGTTCTAGCCAGGTGAGATATCACCTGACCGATTGACTTTGCCTGTTCCTCAGCAGCGTCCTAGTCTGCAGTTCAAAGCAGCAGCATTCCACCCATCCATGAGCCAGCCTTACAGTGCGAACTGTTGTTGAGGCTGTATTGAGTGAATGATCAAGATAATTGCATGCTCACTTGGCTTCATGTGAATTGTGATCATGTGCACTGAAAATCATCTGTGACCCAAGAAATTTCCCGCCAGACAACAAGATACACAATGTTTTGTTTGCATGTCAACATGCTCGCTGGCATGCCATGCAATCACTGTACTGCATACGCAAGGTGTTGGACTGACAGTCTCTTCTGTGGTTGCAGCCTCCAACAACTAGTGTTATCACAACCATCACCGTGGCACCTGGCAGTACCTGCAATGTAGTGAGGCTAACAAACACGTGAGCATAACACCCTTCATTGATAATCACCGTGAAGGGTGGCACATATGCAGACAGATCAGCGTCAGAGATGAGGTCCAGCATATGTCTTGTCTTCCATGCTTGATGGTGGGGTGTTCTGTCTGTGTTCTCCGCGAGTGCAAGCAGGAAGCTGGTGCAGATGGTGTTCATGTACCTGATTGTATGTCCACAGAGTTAAAAGCAGCAGATGCAGTGATAAGCATGGGCTGTACACAGTCTGTCTGCAATGATAAGCATGGGCTGTACACACCTCTTATCAAGTTTCTATGTGGCCATCAGATAAGTTAAAGCTATACACACAACAGCAATCTGAGTTGTGTCACCGTTCATTCATACTGCCTATGTGTCATGCCTGCTGGTGATTGTAGACTTCCTGCCGGCTTATCACTGTCCTCCTTCCTGCAAGGAAAGGGTGAGTGGGCTTCCTGACCAATAGTGTCTTGCTCATGCAATGATGAACATTATGCACTGCACGATCAATGAAGTAGTGAATGCTACACAACCTTTTGCGTCACTTATGTTGACTGCTTTGAGCACAATGTTTGGCACCTGCTTTGGCTTGCCGTCTCAGCACAGTAGCACCACTGCATATCGCAAACACCAATTTCTCAAGCCATTTCTACAAATTGAAACACTAGCAAAGTTGTCGAGCATGTGCGGCAAGGGAGATTTGCTTGGCATCAGCTGCCTGCTGCCACTTTCATACTGGACTGCAAGCTATCCCGAACAATGCTTGTGTCGTATATAAGTACATACAGGCAGCATCCATGCACAGAAACCTACTGATTTTGCAAGCCTGTGCCCTTTGATACGCCACCTGTGTCTGCACAGATCATTGCTCTGCATCGGGAAATTCGGGGCAGTACATATGCCTTTGGCAAGGAGTGGTTGGCGCTCAAACCTTCACTGTGGAAACCCTGTTGACCGTCACAGTGGACGCTGCAGATGCCCCTACCAGCTTGACAGACACTGGTGTGCTGGATCCTGATGACAACACAAGCAACAACCAGGCGACTGCAGTAATCAATGTTCTGGTGAGTATCAGCTTGTTGCAAACATGACAGTGGCTCTCATGCCACACGTGCTGTGGAAGCATCACCCAATTAGCACTACATGCATGAGCTGAGAAGCTTCTCTCTATGCCTTAAGCCTGATTGGTGTTTATGCAGGAGCAGTAAAGTTCAGCATCATGAAACCGCATCGATGTTGCTCACTTGCCATGGCGCATCAACACATGCTGAAGCTCGCCAGTGATAGCATGTTGGTTCGAATAACAGCCCACCCAGACTTGATGAGCATACAGCTGGTTGATCAGTTCTCAACTCAACAGCCAACCCGTCAGTCTGTTGTTAAACTGCTGTTCAGTACCACACCAGTTTGCAAAGTATTGAATCTCTTGTAAAATGTTGCGTTTGTGCTGCTGAACCTGCAGCCTTGTTCTCCACCAGCTTTGAGCATCACAAAGGTTGGTCCTGGTGATGAGATCCCTGTCAACACACCGTTCCCATTCTACGTGTCTGCTGGGGTGACCAACGGCGTCACAATCACACAACTGACAATCACAGAGCAGCTGTCGGGTGTGGACGGTGCCTACTTCGTAGAATGGCCAGGTCAGTGCACTTGGCTCATGCATGTCAGTGCAAGCATCGTCCAGGCCGTGTCTCTGCTATTGGCATTGCTGATCTGCAATCACCGTTGCAAGCTTGCTGGTGCAGCTGTGCTTGTCATACATGCATTTGCATGTTGATAAGCTTGCACAGTGCACATACGCCACACACGCTGGCCTCCCTTAGCGAGTGTCTATCTGATGACGTCAAGCGTAGATCATTCAACCACTCATTTGCGGCACACAAGCACAAGCCCTAGTGTGATCAGGGACTGGCTGTTCCCCTGCTGTCTGCTGCCTGACCGTTGGATCATCAGCTCAACCTGTCCTTGTACTTCTGATGTGTTACTGTCATGCCTGCAGCTGCCTGCCTACCAGCAACCGCTTCCCAGCCTACTTTACTCAACTGCAAATGGACCGGTTCTACCATCCCCGATCTCAATAACCTGAAGTTTGTTGTGGTAGCCACCAAGGCAGGCACTGTCATCAACACAGCAACAGTGTCAAGTCCTGGAGCCACCAGTCAATCAGACACAGCCAATGCAGTAATCTGTGACACCAGCACATGCCCAACAACCCCAGCTATGGCGAAGGTGACTAAGACAGTCGACATCAATAACCAGCCTTATGTGGCCCCTGGTGTTGCGTTCACCTACACCATTGTCGCTGAGCTGACCCAGGGCTCAGCCACCTCCCTGGCGGTGTTTGATTTTGTGGATCCAGCAGTCACATTCACCTCCATCGTGACACCTGCAACAGGTGAGGCAGGTGACGCAGGACCAGTATCCTTTCAAACAGCTCAGCTGTAGCAGTACACTGTGCTGGGTAGCGACCCCGCAGCTAGCCTACATCCTCAATAGGGGGAACCATGATTAGGAGCGGCAGGTGCAGAGATGCGCATCGACTCTGGCAATGCTGTGTAGCAGTGACTATCCATACTCTATCAATAATCCAGTTGGGCATCAGAGTGATAGCTTCTGTCACCATGTACGCTACTATCACTGCTGATCATCTGGACCTGAACTGGCGCTTTCAAAAGTGACAGTCAGCCACATGTGTGCTCACCAATTGATCGCTGCACTTCGTCCAATAACCTCATGCCATGCTGCTGTGGCTGCAGGCTGCACTCTGAGTCCCCATGCCGTGACCTGTCAGGTCCCCTCCAAGACGCCCATCACCCTCCAGGCAAAGGCAGACACCATCGGCACCTTCGTGAACACGGCTCAGGTCTCTGTAGGGAGCAACCTCAACAGCACCACTGCAAATGTCACAGTCTGGAGGTCGACCTGTGGGGATGTTACTTTTGGAGGAGCCAATGATCCATACTCTGGCTGTCCTGGCAACACCTACGACCCAAATAATGCTGATCAGTACCCGCCAAACCTCATCAACTGCTGTGTAAGCATGTGGACGTTATCAAGAGCATATTATGCATACACCCATTTACTGTGCCCTTGGAGCAGTTGTGCAAGCAGCCTTGTTCAACCTTTGCATGGTCTTTGCATCAGAATCTCATGTTGAATCATCAACCTGTGGCCTGCCTTGAACTTGGCAAACTGCATGAAAGAAGCTGGACCTGAGAGAAACATACTTGTTCATGTATCTCTTGATTGCCTCTGCAGAACCTAAACCCTCAAGATGTCCCAACCATCAACATTTTGAAGACTTCAAGTGCAGATGAGGTGGCACCTGGCCAGAAGGTGGACTGGACAATCAGTGTTGAGAACCAGGCTGGATTAACACCTGTCACAGCTGAGAGTGTACAGGTACAGCAAGATGCTTCCTCCATCTGCATTCCACTGCTAAACAGCCAAAAACCCATCAGCCTGCTGCTGCATATGCGTGTTGAGCTCTAACATGCATTCCTTTACCATAGTATGTAAGCCACACCTTTTTTAGCCTGCTGCTACATATTCTCAATGCCTCTGTAACAAGGGTCCTTGGTTGTGAATACAGATCATGAATATCATAAGCAGCTTGAGCACAGCTTGCGCTTGCTTGTGCTTGGTGTCTACCCAGAGTGTGCACAGGTGTCTGCTTGTGATTGAACTGTATACATTGCACTGTACGCGGCAAGTGTTTGTGTACACTGACGTATTGATTTTTGGTCATGTGCACCACACAGGTTGTTGATACATTCCCACCGGGTGTGAGCGTAATCCAGAACAGCGTTGTGATTACTGGCGGCACAAGTGCTGACAGTAAGTGACCAGCGGCTTCAACAGTAAAACCCAGTCAACAATACTTCGTAGGCTCAAGCTGACTGTGAGCAGCGTTGGCAATGATGTTGTCTGCTGTGTGATGCTGCGAAAGCCCAACTGTAAGCGGCTGCCTATTGTGAGCCCACCAGCTGTCGCTATTTATAACCGGCTGCATAACAGGCACACCATGTTGCAGCGCTGACATTTTGTGGGCATATCTTTCATTCATTGTTACAGCCCGTCAGCAAACAAAGCCTTTCCTGCTGCAATATACAGCAACTAAATGTGTCATGGTGACGGTCCTGGTCTGTTGCTTACAGAGTGCACATTCTCCGAGCGCAAGATGATCTGCAACCTGAACAATATGGCTGCTGGCACGGTGAAGTTCATCAAAGTGTCTGTGACAGTGCCCAAGGTGTCTGGTAATAACAGGAAGAAGCTGACCAACACTGCAACTGTCACCTGCAAAGTTGGCGGCAAGAGCAACCCAGCTTGCAAGGACACTGCCTCAGATGACATTTTTGTGAGTGTTCCATGCCCTGGCCATGGAGTTTGTGTTTGTGTGCAACAGTGGCCCATCATCCCAGTTGCGCAGGGTATTCAGCCAGACAGCTGCGCAGCTCCACCTGGCTGTATGAGGCACGATGTATGTATAGATGCGTAAAGAAATGGTTCCGGCAAACTGGTAGCCATTGTGGCATTGAGTGGTGCTGTCTGTCTGCAACAACATTTGTCACTGAAGGATGCAGTCGCCGCTGTGGCCATGTACAATTCTCATCTGAGGTGGCTGATTCTGCTGTGGTCATGCACATGATATTGTTCTTCAGGTGACTCCTCTGCCTCCCCAGACCGTGTTGGTGAACATTGACAAGACAGCAACACCCCAGAGTGGGCCAAAGAACACAGACTTCACCTTCAAGATTGTAGTGCAGCCAGCCGAATCGGGCAAAATTGCCACAAATGTGGTGCTCACGGTGCGTTGCTGTGCTGTGCATGGGTCAGCATGGCTCCTGCCTGACCTTGCATCAGCTGCAGGAACCCGCAGCCTGGCCTGGTGGGCTGTGGCAAACAGCTACTAACATGCACCCGGGCACAGGCGCACAGCAATTGTGCCAGCCAGTCTGCCAACTTGTCAGCTTAGCTCATTTCATCAGGGTCAATGTTCTCGTTAGCAGGGGTGATGTTTCTCCATGCACTGTCGCTTCATATGATTCGATCTGTGACAGCAGCTTCAACTGCCTATCTGTGCTGTACAGGACTCCATCAGCAAGGATCTGCAGAATGTCAAGCTGCTGACGCCACTTGGAGGTGAGCCCCAGGTTGCATTTTTGGGGCAGCAGGCCAGCAGAAACAGTTTATCAGGACCATGATGTGACTGATCAGAACCTCTACCAGCAGAAGCCGTGTGTGGATGCAGTACACGCTTGACTAAAGCTTGTACCCATGATGGGTCAAGGCGTCAGTACATGCTAACCAAACCTGTGGCTTTGCTAATGTGTAGGCAAGTGCAAATTTGTGCAGTCAAGTTATGTGCTGACCTGCAACTGGAGTCGCCTGCGGGCCCAGCAGACTGTGAGGGTCAGGGTCACTGGTGTCAAGCCTGGCCCCACAACCAACACTGCGGTGGTGTCCTTCACGGGAGGATCAGCCACTTCATCTGCTGACATCATGGTTGATGTGAGTGCAGACATGTGCTGCTGCTTGCTCATGAATGATTGTAACCGCTCTAACATTTGAGGTGCCCGGTACGGGCCTGTGCAGCCCATTTTCATGCTCTTTGCACGCTGCGACATTGGGAGCATTGAATGATAGTTTTGAGTGATTACTTTCAGTGATAATACGTATTGATCTTCTGGCTGACATCTTCCCATTTGATTGTGACTGCAGGCTGATCCTTTAGGCTCGTGCTGTGACGGCAGCTACACTTGTTATGACAGTATCAGTGAGGCAGACTGCAAAGCTAAGGGTGCTGGTGCAGTCTGGTCTGACTGGAGTGCAAATCCACCTGTCACGTGCTCGTCATCCACCTTCTGCAAGGGGGCCTGCTGCAGGTGATTACCTTGAAAGGACATCAGTACAAGTGAAAGATGCCGCACTGCAGCCCTCGTTCAGCTGTTGTCACCCAAAGAGTTCAGTGGCCTCCAATACTACAGCAGTAGATATGGCCAACCCCTGCGCAAACAGCACTTTAGCAACTTACCTTGTACGAGGATTGTGGCGATCCTCGTACAAGGTAAGTTGCTGAAGTGTTAATTGCGCAAGGCTTGGCCATATCTACTGCTGTGCTACAGGAGGCCACTGAACTCTTCAGGTGACTAGGTTTGCGCGGATTACCCTTACGGGTGTATTTGCTGCTGTGTGTTTGTTCTTTGCAGTTCTGGTGTCGGCAACTGCAACTGCCCATACTGCCACCAGACTTCCAAGAGTGAGTGCAGCAAGACGAATGACAAGTGGGTGCCGGGAGGAGACTGCAGCAACCCCAACACTTGCCCATCGGTGAGCAGCCGATCTCAGAGTAGTCCAGATTGCTCAGCAGCATCAGCAGCTGGGTGATGTCCTAGGCATGAGCTGAAGTCAGGCATCAACATACTTGCTGAGAGTGTCTTGTTGCCTTCAAGGCAGCCACTTTCTAACTCTTTAGCCCGGGAGCAGGGCATCACTTCTTTCAATTTAGCGCTGCTTGCTTCAAACTCCTTCCTTCCACCGGGTCCCTTTCCACTCATTGAATGCACATTCAAGACAATAAACATTGATCCCTGCATGCAGTGTCTGTATTGTCACTACCTTGAACCTGAGGTTGTCATATTGTTGTGCACCAATTTCTGCTACTGCTGCAGCAATGCCTGAGCAAGTGCCAGGCATGTAGCGGTCCTGGCGACAACTCTTGCTGCCCTGGCCTTGCCTGCGTCTGCTCTGGCAACAAGTTTGGATCCCGATACGTTTGTGCGTCCATCAACCCTTATGACCCCAACAACACCTGGATCTACATCACCAGCAGCAATACCAGTGGTACCAGTGTCAATGGTGTGAACAAGATTGTTAAGACCAATCTGCTTGCTCCAATTGGTGGTACCTGTGGTCGCACTGCTGCCGGTCTGCAGTGCAAAGGCCCTGCAGTTGACTGCGTGCTGGATGGTAAATCTGAGACTGGTAGGTGCTGCCTGCGCAGCACTTTGAAGAAGGAGGGTGAATCTTGCACAGGTCAGGGGCAGTGTGTTGGCGGTTGCAGGTGTATGGGCAACGTCTGTAGGCGGGCAACATGCGCCAAGGAGCCAAGCTTGAGCTGCCGCAATAATTTCATGTGCATGTCAGATTACGTATTTGGATGCCAGGTGCTTAGTGCACACAGCATGTCATCATTTGATGAGACTGTTTGAGACCTCAGAGCGTTTGAACAATATGTGTGAGTGTAATAACGTGGCCATGGCAGCTAGGAACTGGTCCTGCTTGTCAACAGCTGACCGGACGGTCCAGCAGTTGCCTTGTACATGTGCGCAAGCATAGCTGGCGATACTGCTCGGTTGGCCTGACCTGGAATGTGGATGCTGGCTTTGGTTGAAGCATCTGCATGTGCCACAGTGGGTGTCTGCATGACCTAACTAGCACCAGACAATTAATGCTGGCAGTCACACATACAGCTAAGGAGCCAGTTCATGTAGCGCTGCTGCACAGCATGTATCTAGCTGGTTGCTCAGCAAGGCTTGGAATTATCAACAATGCTGCATGGTGTTGGTTGTCTTTTCTTCACCATGCTGTGCATATAGCATGTGGGGTGTTGAGTGGGCTAGCAGGGCATTGCAGTGACAGGCTGAGGCCCTGTAGGCGCTCTGCCAAGCCCCAGGGTGCTCAAGTGCTTTCCAGTACTGGAAAGTGCACAGCATGCGTGTTATAGTGTAACGCAGGCCGATGCTGCATGCGTTTTGATGCAACTGATATGCCTAATTAGTCTGGCACACATGTGTACGTACCCGATTGTATGATGACACTTATGTTGAGCATATACTCTTATTAAGATAGCGTGTAAAAGTGTTGGACCAATGGTACTGCTGCTGCTAACCATGATCGGTTGCAGACCTTTATATACCACTAGGCTACATTGATGCATCAGGTGTGTGAGCTGGTGTCACAACGAACATGGATGTTGCACTGCTGCTTAGGCAATTTCCCACAGGCTGTGCTACATCACAATGCTGTGCTGATTGTCATAGTAGGTTGCAACCATCTCTATGCCTTATTGTGCAACAGGCCATGCGCTGTGTTGCATACCTCATATAGAAAAGAGACTTGCGGGTCAGCCTTGTTGTCAAGTGTGTAATGTGTGTTCTCAGAGTACTACCCAGTCACTGATGCATGTGTGCATAACATATAGTAAAAAGAATGCATATGATAGGTTTAGCGACACCAGTGTTGAGGTGGCTGCAGCTGCTGTAGCACAATAGCGCACTTGTGAACTGCACCAACAATCAAAGTTTTACATGCTGTGAACCTTGTACAGCAGTTGTGGTTAAAAGGTGTGAGATTACATGTCTGGGGTCATGGCTCCTCACGCTGACTTGTTCAACATGTCGGGTCTTAAGGGCAAGGTTTTGCGGTGCCAGATCAATATCTGCAAACGAATTTTAAAGAGTGGGTCACGGTGCACCATAACATATAGTCACTGTTCTGTTTGTTGATCTACAGATGTGCTTTAGCGGTGATTTGGCTAATGAAATGCCTATAGCTATGCAGACACTTCACACATGGCCTTGTTTATGGCTGATGCATCTATGCACCCAGAGACTGTACTCAGGTGTTGTTTTGTCGTCCAACTTCTTTGCATGTCAACAGTAGAAGCTCCAGAAAGTAACCAAAGGTTGCGTCTGCTTCATGTGTCCCTCAAGCATCATGATGATGATTTGCTAGCACCTCATGGCAATTTATAGCTGAACCCAGTGCATGGAATCTGGCATGGTGCGGTTACATGCACGACGTTTTGATGCATGTACTACTGGTCAGGCAGCAGAACCCCTTGGCATGGCTTGTTGCATAAGTTATGATCATCATGGCACGCAATTCACTGTCAATGCCTGACGTGTATCAATGCGTCCTCTTTGACACCACAATAATGTGGCACAAGCGCACAGATGCCATGCCTGTTGCAGAGTCTGCAACGGCAGCTCATAGAGTGTACCAGCGTGTTGTGCATCATTGGTGGAGAACCCACAGGGCAAAGTTATTCAATGGCTGCGCTAGCTGGAAAATAAGCACTAATCAATGCTGTATCTTCCTGTGCCACAGGAAGTGCAGCAGTGCACCCTGTGCAGCGCTGCTTGGGGTTTCCTTTTGGTTGTACATGCTCACTGTTCTGATTGCTGTTGAGCCGCAGAAGCATGCAGCCCTGCCAATCTGGTGTTGCTGCTGAGTGATCACAGCACCGTGTGAGGGGCCCTCAAGCTACCCACACTTACTGGCCTCCTGCTACTGCAACAAACCCACACAGCTGCTGCTGGTAGCTGTCAGCATCAGACGCATAGCCATTGATCAGCAACATTGCGCAGCATTTGCTGAGTTTCACCACATGCATGCTGGGCCCCGGGGTTTAGGTCTCAGTGACTGCAATGGAATCATGCTGCTGGCCTATGTTGAGCCATCCCACCAAGGTTATACATAGTTTTCTGCAGTCTTCATCGACACTGGCAATATTGAGGCCTCCGTGTGGTTGCTGTTCATGTGAAGCTTATTGAATTGGCAGCAGCAGCTGAATGAATACATACCGTACGTACACTTGTACATTTGAACTCAGTTTGAGTCGAATGGAACCAGTTCTTCCAAGCGGAAGCCTGTGAGAGGCTGGCCCAGCCTGGACTTGCCAAGTCCGTCACACTTTGTGGGAGTATTATCTTTCTGAACAGCCGTTGAAGCCCTTTCATGCTATTGTATTTGCTTAAGCTGTCTAACAGCAGAGTCAGTGACACATGGCATGACATGCGGGGTGTGAGCATGCCTGACTCGGTCATTGGAGCTGAGCAGTATATTGTCGTTGCACGCCATGGCTAGGAGATGTGCCTTCACGACAAGATCAGGTGTACACATGTGTGACAATAAATGATCTGTTGTGATAACCATGATAGGCTATGCAGTACACGAGTTGTAAGTTACACGAGTGTAACACGCCTGTGTAACCCTCTCCCCCCCTCCCTCCTGCCGTCTGCGAGCTAAGAACAGGCTCATTGGGCATTGCTGCTACTACTACTGCTACTACTACTACTACTACTACTACTACTACTACTACTACTACTACTACTACTACTACTACTACTACTACTACTTCTACTACTACTACTACTACTACTACTACTACTACTACTACTTCTACTACTTCTACTACTGCTACTACTACTACTACTACTACTACTACTACTTCTACTACTTCTACTACTGCTACTACTACTGCTACTGCTACTGCTACTGCTACTGCTACTGCTACTGCTACTGCTACTGC
>JABEVS010000325.1:0-74349 GCA_018290735.1 Coelastrella sp. MACC-549
CCCAAATCTATCTCAGGTGTTGGTAATGGTTCTGCCACTGCAACCGAATTATGCAAAGTGACCGTTCGCATGTCTGCATTTTCTGATCACATGACTTTCTATGCTATTGACTTGCCAGCTAACATTGATATGATCATTGGTGAGGACTGGTTGTCAGACAGGAGTGCAGTCATGGACTATCCCAACAACTGCTGTCATCTCCAGAAGAACAGCAGGTCCTATACCATTCATATGACACCCAAAGATAAGTGGGCTGCTGCAGCAGATGCACATATGCCTACTGATGCTGATCCGTGTGAGCCATGCATCATTGGTTATGCTGCGGCTAACCGCCTTCTTCGTCAGGGGGAGGTGTGGCATGCTTTAGTGCTTGTCAAACCAACAACAGATCCTACTGTTGCTGTGAATGTGGCTACTGCTACTGACAGTTCATCTGATGCTGGCTGCACTGCAGATTCTAATGCTTCTGCTGCCAGTGACATGTTACCTGAGGATGTTGTACAGAAGATTGTCTCAGAATTTCCTGAGGTCTTCACTGATGCTCCTCCTTATGGTGGATCACAAATTGAACTGGATTTCGAAGTGATACCACTGGAGCATGGTACAAATCAGGTGCTACGGCCTATGTTCAGGTACAGTCCTTTTGAACTGGAAGAGATGCAGCGGCAGATTCAACATTTGCTTGCTTTGGGTTACATACGCCCTTCTGCATCTCCTTATGGTGCTCCAGTGCTCTTTGTTAAGAAGCCTAGAAGCACTGAGCTGCGTATGGTCATTGACTATCGCGTGCTTAATCGTTTAACTAAGCGAAACAGCTTTCCCTTGCCACGAATAGATCTTCTATTCGATCACCTGGCAGGCGCTAAGTGCTTTAGCCTTATCGATCTGCGTCAGGCGTATCATCAGGCAAAGCTGTTGTCCTCTGATGTGCCTAAAAAGGCGTTTCGTACTCCGTTTGGTCATTATGAGTTTGTAACGCTTAGTTTTGGCTTAATGAATGCACCTAGTGCGTTCCAGTCAGCCATGAACCGTATCTTTGAACCGATGCTGTACAAGTACTGCCTAGTGTACTTGGATGACATCTTGGTGTTCAGTCCTTCGGCTGAAGCACATGCCAAGCACTTACGTGCTGTGCTTGAAGTATTGCGAAGCAATTCGCTTACTGTAGCACTTTGAAAGTGCAAACTCAATCAGCCTAGCGTGCTGTTTCTGGGTGATATATATATCATCTCAGCTGCTGGTGTAGCTGTGGACCCTGCAAAAGTCTCAGCACTGCAGGACTTTCCTGTACCGAAAGATGTCCATGCTTTGCGTAGTTTCTTGGGTACTACAAATTATTTTAGACGGTTCATTCGCAAGTATGCAGAATTGGTGTTGCCACTCACAATTCTGCGTACTGACGTGCCATTTGAGTGGACAAGTGCCTGTCAAAGTGCATTTGACACTGTCAAGCAGAGACTCACCACTGCTCCTGTGTTAGTCCTTTCGGACTGGCGGAGTAATAAACCCTTTGAAATGATTTGTGACGCTAGTTACAGTGGGGTAGGTGGTGTCCTGCTGCAAGATGGCCGCCCTGTTGCCTTCGAATCGCGTAAGCTGATTCCAGCTGAGCTCAATTATACTCCTACTGAGCTTGAAATGCTGGCTATAGTTCACTGCTGCAAAGTATGGCATTGTTATATAGAGGGCCGTGATGTGCATGGGCACACTGATCACAAGCCAAATATAACGTTTGATACAGTGAACATGGCAAATAGGCGACATGCTAGATGGTTGGAAGCTTTGCAAGGACACCGTTTAGTGTGGAATAACGTCAAAGGGGCAGCAAATCCTGCTGATTCCCTGAGCCGTCATCCTGTGCACTATGTGGGTGTTGTCCTGACAGGACCTCTGTATGAGGTGTGTACCGTGCAAGCTCTTCCATCCCCTAGCAAGGCATTTCTGGATTCAACAGCCTTTGTTGCTCGCCTTCAAGCAGGCTACAAGCTGGATCCTTGGTTTGCAGTGCCTGCAAACACAGAGTCTTTAACTTTCGTTGACGGTTTATATTACAAGGGTGATGCATTAGTGCTTCCTGCTGACCAACATCTGCAGCAATCTGCCATTGCAGAATGCCATGATGCAGCATATTTTGGTCACGTAGGTAGGACTAAAACCCTGCATAATGTACTTTGTTATTTCTGGTGGCCTGGCATAGCTTCTGCTGTGCGTGACTACCTGCGTGCCTGTGATTCTTGTCACCGTAACAAGGTTTCAAACCAAAAGCCTGCTGGCTTATTACGGTCGCTGCCTATTCCACAGGATACTTGGCAGTCTGTTGGCATGGATCTGATTACAGATCTGCCGGAATCTGGCACTGGTTTTGACTCTGCCTTCCGTAGTTTATCACATATAGATTCAGCTATGACTTCTGGGTTCCATCCGGCCAATAATGGCAATACGGAACGGATTAACAGAGTCATGGAGGACATGCTGCGTCATTACATTGACCCAGCTCAATCCAATTGGGTGACCTTGTTGCCCTTGGTTGAGTTTGCCATCAACGACTCTTATCATGAGTCAGTCCAGTCCACTCCTTTTGAGTTGAACTATGGCAAACGTCCTCGTTTACCCCTGGATCTCCTTTTGCGTCGGGGGGAAGTGGTTACAAACTGTGTGACTGCTTCTGAGAGAGCTGAGTTCATCTTATCTGTTGTTAAGCGTGCTAAAGAAGCCATGCAGGCTGCACAACAGCGACAAAAAGCTGCTGCTGACAGACGCAGACGCCCTCATCATAACATATCAGTAGGTGATATGGTATTCCTCAGTACTGCTAATATCAGACTGAAGTTTAAGGGCTCACCTAAGCTCTTGCCTAGGTGGATAGGACCTTTCAAGGTCTTGGCTGAAGTCAACCCTGTAGCTTATAAGTTGGAGCTTCCAGCGAACATGAAACTACACCCAGTTTTTCATGTTTCCTTGCTCAAACTTGCTACTGGAGTCTCTGTGAGATCTCCACCACCTCCATCGCTTGTTGATGGCGAGTTGGAGTATGAGGTTGAAGAAATTATAAGCCATAGGTTTGTTGGTCACAACAAACAGACTAGAATACCTTGTCAAATGGCTAGGTTGGGGTGTTGAACATAACACCTGGGAGCCTAAAGCTAATTGTGCTAACTGCCCTCAAAAAGTCAGTGACTATTGGGCTAAAGTGCAAGCACAAGTTGGTGTGAGAGTTACAAAGCGATCTGCTGACTCTACTTCACCTGTTACTCCTCGTCGTTCTAAGAGAACTAGACGTATGCAGAAGTGACTAGTTCTGTATGAAGTCCAGTGGACTTCAGCACTATAGATCCCAAGATGGTTAATCCAGCCATCTGTTATGACCATGTACTAAGTAGTCATATGTTATGTACTAGCTGTTTAACAGTCATCTTCTCTGTTCCCGGCTTACTGCAACTGACGGGGAAAGCACGTGATGTATGCTGAGCCTCAAGTGTGCTACGCAGACCCCACGCAAATCAGTTGTCAGGTTGAGGATGGTGCATGACATTACCCCTGTCGCGCTAGCCTTCTCACAGGCTTGTGGCTATTGTACTTATGTACCAGAGTCTCTGCTCTGTAGGGTTTTACCCTTGCCACTATACTGACCTCTATTTGTCAGTGTTGACTGGGGACAGTCAACGGACTTGAGGGGGGAGGTCTGTAACGGGACGTTACTAGAAAGGATCGTGCTCAGGCCATATGGCCGTGACAGCCGTGTCAGTGACACGAGCACCGCCGTGTCAGTAACACGAGCACCGCCGGTACTGGGTGACAGGCTAGAACTACGCGTGCCTTGCAACGTAGGCGGAGTCTTCAAGTACTTACATAGGTGAATACACTCCTCAAGCTTATCCCTTGTGGATCAATCTTATTTTCACACGCTTCCATTTCGCATCCCGCTACACTAATTGGCCTCCCCATGAGGTCATGGACGGGGGGGTAATTTGGGTATTTGGGGCACTGACATTACCGTTCAAATTACGACTGCGTGTGTTCCAGCGCACAACTCCTCAGCGCAGTCTGTAATCAATCAGCTGACTGCAGCTCAAACCGTTGAGGCTGACTTGAGGCAACAGCTTGGATCCAATCAGCTGCAAACATCTCACTTGTTGCAGCTGGCTCAGTTGCGTGCTCAGTGCAGTGCAGCACATGATCATACCAGGCCCGCAGACACTGGCCATGGGACTGGTGCAGTGCAGGCAGCAGCAGCAGCAGCAGCAGGTGTTATTGGTGGGCATCCAGGTGAACTCAGCAGCAGAAGGCAACAACATAAGGCACCTACCAGTGACTTGCAGCCGGGGCAACAGGATGCGGCAACCATGTGCAGCTGCAGTAGCGGCGGCTGCAGACACACTATTCTATGACTGCAACTTGGCTGGTGGTAAGAGATTCAAAGGATCCTGCCTGTACAGAGCAGTGCAGACAGTGAACAACTAAGCTATGGCTGCATGTGCTTCATTTCCCACCTATTTTGAATCCAATGTGCACGACGTTTATATTGCACAGGTGACTGGCTACTTACTGAGCAGCACCAGGAAACCTGGAACCTGACATAGGACATTATCTACTGTTTACATGCAGATGACTTGCTGAACAGTGTGGCAGCTGATGGCAACATGAATGAGCCCTTGCCACCCCCTGTGCACACCACAGCAGCATCAACAGACCCCGGCAGCATTGACAGCGGCCCAACAGCAGCAGTAGCAGCAGCAGGACTGGGCAGCAGTCAGAGGGGCCCGGCAGCAGCAGCAGGAGCATGAAAGGGCAAGCAGCAGCGGCCTTGGCCGATACCAAGCGTGAGTACAGGACAACGACAGCACTCCAGACCCCTATCATTTGCTGAACATGTCAAGAAAAGCTGGGGCAGTCATGCATGTCGACCTTATCAGACGCTGCAACAGCTGTGACAACAAGGGATGAAAAAGTTTTGTGCAGAAAGCTGTACTCTCAGAATACACATAGAAATAGGACTGGCAGATGTTTCTGAGAGATTTCAACACAGTTGCAGAGGTGCACAAAGACTTGCAGAAGCGGCAAAGCCTACAGCCAACGGTGTTTCACAAACGACTGTACTGGCTACAGCAGCATGAGAAAGAAGAAGTTAGGGTTGCTCAGGAGAATTATCCGTTGTTTTTGTCTGCTGTCTCATCGCAGTGGGCAGGTAGTGCAGCTGGCATAGGACCAGGACTGTCCCAGGCTGAGACCATCCAGTATGCACAAATGATGCAGAGACAAGCAGCTGCCGACGCCGCTGATGCAGCCGCTGCCGATGCCGCCGCAGCAGCCAAGAGCGAGCATGTTGTGTTGAAGCTGCACCGCAGAACGTTAGCTCTAGTACAGGCCCTGCTCTTGGCGTTGCAGCTGCTGCTACTGGTCCAGATGCTTACGCCACAGGCTGGCAGCAACAGCAGTGGATGCATCAGGCAGCACAGTAGCACCAACAGCAGCAGCAGCGGCAGTAGTATGTCATGCCTGATTTGGGGCACTTTGCTGCGAGTGGGCTGTCTGGTTTTGGAGGCTTATACGGTGCACTGGGGCTGGGAACCAGTTTCAGCAGTGGCCTTGGGTGCCAAACAAGTGCATTTGGCAAGCAGTGGCAAGCTGTTGCTGAGGGCCCAGGAGCATCAGAGGCTGCAGCAGCAGATACCCCGGGAGTGCAGAGTCATCGCCAGCGCGCACTGCCAAAGAGAGCTGCAGGGTTTGCAGAGCAGCAGCAGCTCAAGAGGCCAAGGCAGTACAAAAAGCAAAGATGCCAGCATTGCTGTAATCTTCGTGCAGCAGATCAGGACGGGGTGGCAGGCCTGGCAAAGCCACACAGCAAGTGGGGTGTAGGCTTCTGTCAGCTGCTGTGTGCGGTCTGCATCAAGCCAATGCAGGAGCACACCGCTTTGTCAGCCATATTTGCCTTTTGTAGGCCGTTTTTGAAGCGATTGCAAGCCGGCAGGCTTGGTATGCTGAGACGTTTCCCGCAGTTTAGCCCACGATGCACTCTCATAAGTGCCTGGTGATGTGCATGCCTACAATTCTTCTATATTTTATGTGGTTGGTCCTGATTTCTTACAAAGCCATCATGGCCATGAGCGCTAGAATCCTCGTCAGCCAGTTTCAACAGGCACCCGGAGCTGTCAGCCCTGGAAACATCTGGCTCCCCCTCTCCTCTCCCTTTTTGTGCCACAGATATGGAAAATTTGCCCGATGGTCTATTTGTACCATATCAGGACTGACTATATGCACAGAAGTGTGGGGCCCATCCCTGTTGTTTCACCCTGGCCGTCAACAAAGGCATCCGCAGCAGCAATCTAATTCTGCTCAGCCAGGTAACCCTTTTTCGCCCCGGTATGTGAGTAACTTTAATTCGGTTGTGAAAGCAGTAAATAATGAGATGCAGATGGTGCAGTTCCTGTTTGCAAGTTGAGGAGTTTGGCGAGTTATGCAAGGGCAAAAAGGCACAGGTCATGGATTCGAAGGGGGTACCCCCTATAGGGAGGCACTTTCCAACAGCCGGGCCCGGAATTTTTGCGCTAATTCCAGGGCCACTTTCACAGCCGTTCTGCCATCGCATTATTGAAGTAATCAGAGAATACGTGCATTCGACAACTCGGATCGTGCATCAGTCCAGGTGACAGGCCGGGGAGCCCTGTGTGTGAATTTTTGCGCTAATTCCAGGGCCACTTTGACAGCCGTTATGCCATCGCATTGGAGATGTAATTGGAAAACATGCATTCCACAACTCGGATTTTGAAGTATGTACCCCTTTCGGGGAGCTCTCTGTGACAGCTGGGCTGGATTTTTTTAGCTTATTCCAGGGCCACTTTCACGGCCGTTCTGCAATTGAATTGGAGATATAATTAGAAAATATATGCATTGGATAACAAAGAGTGTGCATCGATCAAGTTCTGACAGGCCAATAAACAAAACACTTGGCCGGCTTGCCCGAAATTCGCCCGGCAGGTACAACTTACAACGATCAAGTGCAACAGTCTGTTAGTCTATAATATCAAATGCAGGTCAGCAAAAGTACACCGCAGCACTTTAAGTATAACACTTGTCATACCCGCAGCCAGCAGTAGAGCGATATATGCACGCTGAACGTCAATGATACCACCTTCGCAAGCAAAATCGTTGCGCAGCATCCCTGTTGTGCCATAGACGCCCTCGGATAGCGCGAACCATCATAGCAATTGAAGGGTTTCGGATATTACTGTACACCTCGAGCTGCTGGCACCAGCAAGCCTACTCGAGCAGGGCATTGGACGGTTGCAGAAGCCTACATGTTGCGGTTCCAACATGACATGCGATACAATGCCCACAGGCCAACATGGCATCAACAAACCACGAGCAACTGAGAACAAAGCAGCAACGACACACGACACAACACGACTCCCTCAACTTGCTACCGCACTAGTTAATCTGTATACACCCATTTGCGATCAACACGCTGTCTGCTTTGCTAAAAGCAGTTACCTGCAACATGCTTCAGACCGCAAAACACAATGATGTATCAAGAAAGAGACATGCAGCAGGTTGAAAGAATGTGCTGAGCGTCCATCTCTGATTTCGCAGTCAATCAAGTAGCGACACGCAATTGACAACAAACTGTGCAACGTTGCAATGAAGTCCATGATGTTGGGTGAAAGTAGACATGTTTCTAGATTCAGGTCTGATTTGATGCAGCACTATGCTATGACCACTGGCCATGCGCACAGCTGCACAGTGATGAGCATTCGTTGACTGTCGATTGACTACACAATGCCAGCAATGCACAGGTCTGTGGTGCATGTGGTGTACCGTCGACCTGGCGAGCCACACCATGTGTACGGCATACACAGGCCGCATGCGATGACCCTGCAAAGATAAAACCACTGCCAACTGCTGCAAGGCCGCCCCAACTCCAGATATGTCACAGAGTGGCAATTTTATAAATGCAACTGCATGGCATAATTTATTTGCCATGCACTTGCAAATCAATTATTATTTGTATCATATAACAGTGTGCAGAACCAGTACCAAACAGGGATGCTGCTGTATGGCATGTAGCAGCACTGCCTAAATTATTTCATGCCTCCTGAACGTACATTATTGGGCGACACGGGGTTATGAGAATTCACATTTGAAACACACATCTGCAGCCACCATCCACTTCAATATTCATCAACAGGCAGAGGCAACACAAATAGTTTCTGGGCAGCTCAGCATAGGCCTAAGGCAGATGCAGCATGTGCTAGGAATCCTGTTTACAATGCTGATCAGGGCAAGTGGAATACTGTCAGCATATGTCCATGAGCCTAAGGCGGTCACTGCTGTTCCTGCTCAAACAGGCGCAAGCTGCTCTGTACATGTGCGCAAAGTACCATGCATCTAGCACACACCCGCCGGTGCAGCATGTGAACTGTCATATGCATGCAATGAATTCACACTGGAGTATGATCATGAACAGCACAACCTTGTGCACACAGCAGCTGAATGCATGTGTGAGCAGAGAGAAGCTGTTGGTCAATCACCAGACAGTTTGGTAACATACCGCTGTAATGCAGCCATGAGTTGCTGACACCATGGCTTGCTTGTGAAAGTTAGCTGTGAAAGTCTGCTGAAATGCCAGTCTATGTGAGATACCTTCCGTAGAACACTTGCCCAATTCCACAACTTGCTGATAGCGCTCTCTCTCTCAGCCAACTTCTCCAAGCATTGTTATAGTGGCTGCAGCATACCAAAATTTGCCACAATATGTACTGGTGCACGATGATTGGCAATCCGAAGCCTGGTATGATGCCAACCAAATGTGGCCAACCAAGGCTGAGAATGGCACCACACATGCAGGTATGACTGCTCAGCATCAAACCTTGTGCATCAGGCACAAAAACACCAGCAGGTAATGTTGCCTTTCATATGCACACTCAACATGGCAGACTTGCATGAGCGCTGCAATATGACCACACAATGGCTTCACAGCAAACCAGCAGGTGGGTGCAAGTGTAAGTAGTGTGAAGCCACTTCTCAATGGTAATTTCAGAAGTGCTGCTGCCAACAGGACAGCTTGTTGCTTTAGACAATGGGTTTATTGTGCAACCACTAGGCATGTTATGCCCCCATGGTGATAAGCAATGCAGGTGGGCAGAAGCACCCCAGCAAGATAGCAGAAAGGTGGACCACCATGTCAATATACAAAGTGACGGTGTTGCAGCACAATTTTATGTTGCGCACATCACCTGCATCCAGAGCAAGTTCTCTACCAAACCTGCTGCTTTTCAACACCTGCTGCTGCCTCTAGGTGTACTTGTAGACGGTGAAGCTGCTCAGCAGGCAGCCAAGAAGGCCACAGGTTGGTTGACTGCAGGTTGCTGAAGTGAAGCACTTGCAGGTTGGTAGCAGGTTCGTCCCAAGCACTGACGAGTAGGAGGCATATGTGCGGTTTGGCACCAAGTTACAGGCATTGACACACTGGTCCAGGTTGGAAATCAGGCTCAGGCCCAGGAGTGGCAAAGTCCCTGCTAGTGTTGGGCTAGCCACAGGTGTCTCTGAACAGTCCCCTTGAGTCGGCAAAACATTGGCCAAGCTGGTAATTGGTAGTATTGGTAGAATGTTTCCAATGGGGCCCAGGGGTCCAGGTGTAGGGGCAGGGGAGCTACCAGGGCCACCTGTGCTTCCTCCCGGATACTGGTAGATGTCATAAACACCTGCTGTCTTCGTGCATGTGCTACTGCTCAAAAACCCGTAGCACTTGCACCTGAGGCCTCCAATGGGCAAACCAAGGGTGCTCGGAGCATACAGTGCAAAGCTGGGGTTATTTGCTGCCAGTGTTGGGCATAGGACACCAACACAGGCTTGCTCGGTGATTGTATTAAGATTGGCCAGACTCAGTGTGCCTCCAACTATGCCCAGGGTACCCAATATGGGCTGTAGTAGGGCAAGATTGGCAGCGTCCAGGGGGTCGAGGAAGTTGGACTCCTGGCAGGCACTGTTCTGTGCAATAAGGGTTCCACACTGCTGACCACCAAGTGGCAGAGGGAGAGGTGCACAGACCTGAGTTGCTGGAGGAGGAATTGGTGGGGGGACTGGTGCAGGACTGGCTGTGGCAGGTGGGTTGGGAGAGTTGGCAGTAGGTCCTGGCGCAGGGCTGATTGTGGGCGGGGGATTGGGTGAGGCGCCTATTGGTCCTGGCGCAGGGCTGGCTGTTGGGGTTGGATTGGGTGAGGGTGCTCCTGCTGGTGCTGGGGATGATGTCCCTGGGGCAGGGCCTGGTGAGGATCCAGGTGCTGGGCCTGGCACTGGTGAAAGAGGTGTAGGGTTTGCCTCACCAATGGGGCTTATTGTGGAGCCCGGTGGCAGCAGTGGGGATAGGGTATCACACAGCTTTATCCTCTGACAGATGTTGGTGAGAACATCAGATATAATCTGCAAAGGTGACATCAAAAGATGTAAATTGGTAGCTGTGAGTGCATCGAGCAGCCCTTAGTGTATGCGTATGTTGTCAGAGAACAACACTGCAACAGTTGCACAACTGCACACTGTCAGTTACTGACATACCTTGGCCTAGATAGGCATGAAACTTCAACCACAACTCTTAAACAAACACAACTTGTGCACTGCAGTGTAGTGCAGTCAATGTGCGCGGTCCCAACAGGTGTAGAAAAGGTCAAGTACATTTCCAGCAAAACCAAGTACCAGAAGCATCAACAGGTTGATGACCCCAGTTTCAGATACTGACAGATACAAAGCACAACAAATGAACAACATCAAGTGTGTTGATGCAAAGTAAAACTCGAACAACTAGGTTTACCTGGTTCTGGGCATCAGCGAAGGGTCCAAGGTATCCAAGCCTGAAGCTGATGTAGGCATCATTCTACATACAGGCAAACAGGGTAAAGGAGTGTTTGTGTGGTGCAAGGAGGTGCGCATTACTGCTCACAAAGCAAGGAGGACTTTACTCGTGGCATCAGTTACTAACTAGTAGGCAAGCGGGGCGTACAGATATGTGGCTTCCTGTGCATGGCTACTTCAGCACACAGCGTTTGCTATCTGCGCCAACCAAGTTGAACCTGTCCCGGCTCTTGCCAACAGGCTGACAGCAACAAACTGCAAGGCACACTGCACCAAACCTGCTACTCCCAGCACTCACATTGGGACCATTTGCGCATTTGAATTGATTCACCACGGGTGAGAATGTGTTGTTGATTTGTTTGAAGCGGTCCTGGAACGCCTTAGTGATGGCAGTCTTGACCTGGTTGTACTTCAACCTGTCGGATGTCAGGGCTTGGCATGTAGTGTTCAGAAGGTGAACACGGGTATAGAAGTACCTGAACAGGTGCATAGTGCAGGAAAAGTAGTTGGAGCGCAGGTACCACCACTCACGTATGAACCAGGTTGCTTGTATAGCTGCAGACGCTGCAGCAATAATGGTGTAGGTCTTGGGTTCATTCAAACATGATGCGCATCTGATGATCTGTGTGGTGGCGCCTGCCCTGGCTGTTTGCCCAGTCCCAACCCGGTTGTCAACTGTGCTGTTATGTGATCAGCCAGCTGGCAGTGGTTGTCGTACTAGTTATCCCTGATCAGAGACTCATGACTCTTGCAGCAATTCTTACTGATATTTGTAGCATCCACTGCTGTATGAGTTCAAGAAGCCAATGCCAGGAGATTTGTACTTTACTCCATTCACGACAGGGCATGCTGCGGTGCATAACAGCAGTCAGTGAGAGGAAGTTGTAAAGCACAGAGGCCTACACAGCTGCCTGGTGTGGTACCCACACAGCAGAAAGATCCAATATCATCATCTGGGCAGCTCAGCAGGCAGCTCAGCAGGCAGTTTTGCAGGGCACAAGGTGCCACCCATGATGGCATGTACAGGAAGGTGACAAAGCACACAGGCACTGCCTAGCACTAAGAGCTGTTCCCACACAGGACAGCTCTTAGTGCTACCCCATAGTTGGCCGCGTAAAAGAGTGATCTGGGAACCCACCAAAGCAGAAACACCGGCCTTCACTGGTGGGAAAGCTCATCTTGGTTCTGGTGCCTGGCTTGTAGTAGCGGCACGCACCAGGAAAGATGCTGGGGTATCTCTTTGCTTTGGGGTTTGCGGAGCTGCGATCCCAACCAAAGACGAAGGTGCCATAGCCCTTCTTGCATACTGAATATGGTCGGCAGCACGGCAGAAGCAGTCCATGTCAGTACTGATGACAAGGCAGGAGTGTGCCACAATGTTGTCCACAGATGATTGTGCACAGCTACAAGACCGAGAAGATATGCCAAGGCTGGCTGCTGCAACATCACATCTGAGACTGTGCTGGGACAACAACGTGCGCAAGTTGACAGGTTGTACCGTGCCACGGTCGCACAGGCCATAACTTCTGCGGATAAGGGTCCAAACAGGGCAGTGTAAACTTGCTGATGTTGCAAGCAACTGTTGTGCTGTGGTCACGCTGGCACTGAGCGACTCTGGATGTTGATAGAAACACATTCACAGCACGTGCCATGGCATTGATGCCAGTATATCGTGATGGTGACTCACAGCAGCCTTTCTTGGTCTTTTTGTATATCACAGCACTGGGGCATGTTGCTGCTGCATCAATTCCCAACTCAGTACTTGTGCTTGCTGCTGGCTCAGCGTAGGCACGCTCCAACTCGTCATCTTCGGCCAAAATGTCTCTTGACCATGCAGATGGCCGAGCTAACGCTTGTAAAAGCAGTGTCGCTGTCACCAGAGCCAACAGGGCGCGCGTGGCCCCGCGAGCGCTTATCATATTCAAGCGTCCCAATGCAGCGTACACTATGTGCTCAACCTATCTAGCAGTTTGCTACTGCGTTGTGACTGACAGGCAACACACGGAAGTACTCGATATATTGACTGGAAAGTCGTTAACAAGGCCAGGCGGACACAATAGATTTTTATTTTCTTATTCCAATATCTAACACAATAGAATGCAGATGCGATCCCGGGTTGTCACTGTACAAAATTTCTTTTGCTGTGTGCTGCTGCTGCACGACGGCCTGCTTAGTTGATAATCACCTAGACAAGTCATCAGACAATGCAAGGTAGCAACAAGTACCATGGATCAGGGTGTTCAACACTTGAAGTATAGTCGAAGTGTAAGGGAGATATCTGCACGTTTCTGCGCTAGCGTGGTATGAAGCGCTTCATACAGGTGGAAGGCTGGATAGATGTATTTAAAAAGGGAAGTTGTAGTCCAAGTTGATAATGCTGACATACCGTGGCACTTCTCAATGGCTTGCGCTGTGAATTTCCGCAAGATTGTAGGATGTAGACCATACGATCGTATCGCGATCGAGACATCAACAATGTGCACGCGTGGGAGCTACATGAATGTACTTTGTACAAGGTAGAGCCTGCATGGCACACCAGCATATCAGACGTGTGAACAAGATAAGAAGTCAGTTGCTGAGCACTAAAAAGGCAGTGGCCGCAGCAGGTTCAGCGCCTGAATTGAGGACCTTTCTTCAGAGTCAGGGCCTTTCTTATTGTCCCGGTGATAGCATCTTTACACTCTTCACATGCCACACAGGCGAGTAGAGTCAAGTCTACTCAAACCATCTCATCTACAAGAAACAAAGGCCTGCAGCATGATGGGATGCAACGGCAAATGCGCTGACATGCTTTGGGGCGCCACCCACCTGGCAGGTGTGATGCTTGTTTGTGCCTGCCTTGGCTGTCTTGCTGATCCTGCTTCTACCAGTCCTCTTGCACCACAATATTACCTGTAAAGAACAAGAACACCAGCGTCAGCCTCGTAGGGGTGGAAGTTGATGGCGATCCCAGGGTGTTGACAAATCATCCGGGGATAAGTGCTACTAGTGGCAACAATGCTTCAATTTTACTGTACCTCTACCAACTGGCCATCTGCAGACATAAACATGCGGCCTTGGTGTGTCTGTGGTCTCAATATTGCGTAATGGCAAGTGTGATTGCCAGCAACAGCAGTGCATATGGCAGTAGTGCCTTGAATCTCACAGAATATATGCTTTGTAGTGCAAGCAGTGCCTTTCCCAGGGCTCTACTACCGATAATGTGCACTGCCTGCAGCCAACACAGCAGGTCACAAGTTTCTTTCCGATCCACCACGTTCAACACGTACGCAACCAAAGGGAGGGGACAAGAGCAACCCCTCTCATGTTCCTGTTGCCTGACTGCAGTGTGGCAGCGGCTCAGACACATGTCTACTTGATGCAGGCTGCATGCCATGCACCTGTTGTGGCAACAAATACAGCACAAGCTCAATAAGAAAACAGCAATGCATGTATATCTAACAGTCATTTTGCTTCTGTGCGGGCCTATCATCATGCAGTGGGACAGCACCCACAGTGGGAAGCCGCTCTTGTCCCGCAATATGGTGAAGTAATTGTTCAGCACTCTCTGCACCCTCTTATAAGCTGCCGCCATCCACTGGTTTGACAATTGGCAGGCAGCTATCTGCAAGACCAAAACACCTGACAATGATTTGATATGACATCATGCTTGCAGCAGCAAAAAATCAAGCAGGCAACTGAACGGTGTCTCCTGGTGATGCCACCATGCTGGTTCTGTGCCGGATGGTGCCGTCCACGGTGAGCCATATGAAACTTGCCTTGGCATAGCTCACAACATTGGCCCACATGTAGTGCAGCATGGGGAAAATCACACTGTTGTATGTTGTATCTGGAAATGCGCCAAGAAGAACAATACCTGAACATGCAGCTGCAAAGAAACCACAACAATACACATCATTATAACCAGGGCGACACTGCTGTGTCAGGTTGACAGGCAGCAGAAGTGAAGAGCATTCCCCCGTATAGATGTTTGTGAACCCTGGTCTGACAAACACAGGCTGGTTTAATGTATGCAATCACTGCCGCCTGCATGACAACATCATGTTGCTGCGTTTGCTGCTGCATCTGCTGCTGCATCTACTGGGGAAACACTCAAATTCTCAACTGTCAGCGAATGTTCCAGCTGCCGCGCTTACTCAATCTGTTGCTGGTTTGAAGCACCAGGTAACATTTACCTGCGGATGATGCAGTCCTTGCTGCTTTGATCACTGATGCTGCCATTGTTGAACTGCCTGCTGATGCTGCTGTCTCTCAGAGCTGTCGCAAAACAGAGATTTTCTGCATGGTTGCACACAGGAGTCTGTCACAGAGTGCCCCTGCCTGTACAGTTGAAACAACAGGAACCGTGCCAACCTATGCACAGGCTGGTGCCGTAGTATGTTGCACATGCTCACACTGTCGCTGTGGCCCACAGGGCGGCATGCAATGCTGTAGATGATGCAGATTACATGCCAGTGGCCATCGCACAATCTCCACAATTACAATATAACTGACACGTACAACACCAAATTTGGTGACTGCTGCAGCAATAGGAGCAAGCTAGCCCATGTTGTGCAACACCGCTCTTCTTGGTCGTTCTTCTTGGTATCTGCTGACTGCTGACCTGATCAAAGACTTGCCGTCAGGCAGACACCTGCTTGTCTTTGAGCTCCAACTTCAAATAGTGACTAGCAACAGCTAGATCACCATTGTGATTGCCTGAAAATCACAAGTGATGGTGGTCAAGAAGGCACCATGCACAGTCTGCAATGACCAGGCTCTGTTCATCATGATCACCTACCAAGAATAATGAAGCTTAAGAAACTCTCCAGCTAGGGTAGCAGACCTGAAGCTCCTGTACCTGCAGCGTACACCCGATGCCCAACTAGTGTCCAATCAAAAAGCTATAAGTACAGCTGAAAGTTCTGAACTAAGCACCTTCCCTCTGCTGTTGTGTGCAGGCCCAGAACACTGTAAGCTCCTGCCAGCAGTGCTGAGGGTATGGTGTGTTGGTGTTGACCAGATAACACAACACGTGATGTGTGTCATCCAGCGGCATCTGCATCCACACGTGGCACGTAATAAGGACAAAAAAGAGAGATACGGTTGACAGCTCCAAGCTTTCATACTGCACAAGAGGCTGACAGCGGCAGCAGATGCAAGCTGGTTGTGCCGTTCCACAAGCCTCTGTTGCTATTCTTTTGCTCCAGCCTTC
Source organism: Coelastrella sp. MACC-549 (assembly GCA_018290735.1). Lineage (NCBI taxonomy): Eukaryota > Viridiplantae > Chlorophyta > Chlorophyceae > Sphaeropleales > Scenedesmaceae > Coelastrella > Coelastrella sp. MACC-549. The sequence continues at coordinate 16,037 of JABEVS010000325.1, forward strand.
CATGGCAGCCGAGCTCTAGCCTACAGCCAAATAGGAGTAACAGCAGTACTGTAGCCCCTTCTGATCATAGTAGAGGAAGGTGACGGCACATGTGTTTCTCATGTTTGCTGCTGTGGCTGCCATCTTCTTTTTGCCGTGGTCTCCCACCGTCATTTAAAAACTGGCATCCCTGAATTGGGCTGTCAGCCTCTAGACCTGCTTGTTGGAGTGTAACAAACGTTGCCCAAGTTGCTGCTTGACTGAACCAAGCAGAGTATCAACACACCAGTTGCCTAAGTCGCTGCTTGAATCAACCAAGCAGAGCACCAACACACCAGGAGCTGTTTACCATGAGGTAGTATTGCTGTTGGTGCTGCTGATGGGCTGTAAATTGACATACAGGGATATGAATGGCACAAGCCTCACGGCACACCTGAGCAACGATCACGCAACAGCAGGTTTTCCAGGGTTTCCAATGCATCACCGCATTCAGGCAAGCTCGCTCCATGGTAACTTTATACGATTACACTTGTAAGTGTGCGTGCTTCAGCCCTTTTATCACAAATTGGCAAACAAGTTGCGCAAAGTCTGTTGATCTGCCTGCTCTTGCAGGGCTGCATCGGCTGCATCAGCACATATTTGGACAACCTCTGTTGATACGTTATTGTTATACATGCAGCGGTACCCAAGGACGCACCGCATACTCGTCCCACCAACTCGAGTTATATGGCACATGTTTGCGATGCCACGCCAGTCGAAGCGGTTGTCTGTTACAAGGCGTTGGATCTGTTCACAATGAAGGGGTCCAGAGCAGAAGCCTAGAGAAAGTCCGCATGTGCTTATTACAAATGAGCGAACCAGTTTCTGTACTCATGATTGAGTTTCTGCAAGTTGAATCACCAACTTACCAAAAGTTTCTGACCTGTAAGGTGATCACAGGTGAAGGTGATGCAAAACATGCATAGGTGTATTCAGATTGCAACGCAACACCCAACACAGGTGACATATGCAGTCACAGATTGCGTCTCCTGACCCACGAATGTACCGTATATGGGGACCTGCTATAGAGATAGAGTAATGCGTGTTGTCATGGCCACCAAACTGCTGACAAAACTGCGGAAATTGGGACCGCACTGGGTTGTAAACCCTACTTTCAAATATCCTATCAAATTCACCGCCAACTGAAGCTTGGCACAGTGTTGACATTGGCGCAACTGTCGAGGTAACTTTGCATCGTCTTCCTGAGTAAAGCCTTGAGAATGAGTCCGATGGTAGTGTACAGGTTGAACTTGCAGGCATTTTGCCGGATTGAATCTGGTCTGTGTTTCTTTTTCCTGCCTCCGCCTGACTCGTGGCTCACCTCCCAAATGGCTCAGCCCACCCCCACCCTCCCTTATAGTAATGTGAAAGAAACATAGCCATGCAGCAAGTTGAAGTGCTATGGCAAATGCGCTGTCATGCGTTGGGGGCGCCCCATGTGTGTGCCCCCATGAACCATCAGTTGGCTCCTTACGGGTTTCAACGCTTGAGGTAACTTGCAGTAATAGTAGCAGTAATTGCTGTCTAGAATTAGCATCTACAGATCACCAGCTTGTGGCAACAGGGAGGTCATGGGCACCCAGCCTGAGGCACACCAGAGACATGTGGCACATGCAGGCTGCATTACTACCACTGGCAGCTGTACGTTGTATATGCAAGGGCATGTGCTGAACCTTTCCACACCCTCGGATTCAACCACAGGCACAGTTGCAAGCCAGTGATCATGTACTATTTTGCTAGTAGCCCATCCAATACTGCATGTGCCCACGGTCCATCCGGCCGGGTTTCATCTCACCCCGAAAGTCTTTCAGAAAATGATTTTCTATGACGCCATCATGCTGTAGATGTGAGACAATTTGGGCCATGCAGCAAGTTGAAGTGCTATGGTAAGTGCGCAGATGTGCCTCGCAATTGTAGGATCCGGAGGACGTGGTGCCAGCAAGGGGCAGAGGCCCTCGGCTGTGCACTGGCTATACACTGCCGGCAATGCACAAACAGTGTGAACAACTTGTTTACAAGGGACTGAATCATACGACAACATGGGATGCGATCATTGCATTCGCGGCAAATGTGCTGACTGCATTTGGGGATGCCCCGGGCCGCATGTGCGATGTTGGTGCCTCAGCTGTCATGGATGCCAGGTCAGTAACACCAGATGACAGCGGCTGAAGTCAACTCCCAGACAACGTGTCAACCCAGCCTGTTACACCAAGTCTGCACACGTAATTGCTGACAACATATCTGGCTGTGAGTCACCATGAGCAGTATGCATTTGATACTGACTGAAAGCTTTGTTTTTCCCCATCAACATATCATAACACCTCCACCATCATGCGGCTTGCAAGCACTTCAAGTACGACACTGTCGGTGAAGTCATGCCAACTTGGATATGCCACAGTGGCATCTTTATGCATGCAACTGCATGTTTGGCAGTTACAACAGTCACAGCCTAGCATGGTGCCATACCCAGGAGCAGGCAGGCCCTGTGTCACGAACACCCTGCAGCATGCAGTAGCCTGAATAATCCTCATGAGTTTCACATTTGAGGCAGTGCCTCTAGCATCATTGCCCATGCATTTGCTAATCATTGCAGAATCCTTATTCACGGATGCTTTTATGAGGTGCATTATTGGCCAATATGTAATAAAGTTCAGAGGTAACAAGACAGCACACAAATCAAAGCCCAACCACATACAGCATACCCTGTTGGGCCACCATGGTAGAGGCCTGGCCAGGTGGTGGCAACAAAATTGTTTTTTGTGGTCAGTGAACAAGCTTATAGTACCATGATGGATGGCCATCTGACTCTCTCAACAAGCCTGCCAGGCTGCTACCAGCAGTTATTGTAACCTTGTGGAGTAGCCTCACCACATTGATACCAGCCCCATGGGGTCAATGGCCAAAGTATGACAGTAGACTCAAGACAGTCAATGTTGCATCTCACTGGCCAATCATGCCAGTAGCAGCGGCTGCTACTCAACTGCACAAACTGCACTCACTTCCGGGTTTGTCAACTAGTGCTTGTCTGTGACAAGCAGCAGCAAGATCATGGGGGGATGAGTGATCTGCAACTGAATGTGGCTATGCATGACAAGCTTTCCTAAGACCCACCATGGTGTTGGGCTGCCGGAGACACTCTGATGCTGCTGTTGCGGGCCTCAGACATCAGCAATTGGGCATTGAGTCGCAATAATTCTTATATTGTCTGAATACAAGCTCACATATGACAGCTACACATCATGTGCTGTATAAGTTATACAGCTGCTCTTACTTGGCAACGTCTTCAAGGAAATATCATGGCACAGTGGCCTTTGCTCTACCAGTTGCTAGTACAGCTGTCATTGAGCCAGATTCTCCAAGCATGGTTATAGTGGCTGCAGCATACCACAAATCACCACCAAAGCAGGCTGGTGCACTGTTATTGGCGGATCCGATCTAGTAGGCCATGACATGATGTCCACCAAATGTGGCTCACAAAGGCTGAGAGTGCCACTACACGTGCAGACCTGTGTGATTGCTCTGCATTGACCCACCCAACAAACACCAGCAGACCTGTGTGATTGCTCTGCATTGACCCACCCAACAAACACCAGCAGACCTGTGTGATTGCTCTGCATTGACCCACCCAACAAACACCAGCAGGCCATATTGCCTATAACATGCACACTCAACACAACAGTGCTGCATGACCACTCCATACGGCTCATTGTATGGCACACACTGGCTACACAGCAAACCAGCAGGTGGGTGCAAGTGTAATAATGCACAGCAACTACTCAATGGCGCTTCAGAAGTGCTGCTGCCAACAGGACAGCTTATTTCTGTAGAGAGTGGGTTTATTGTGCAGCCACTAGGCATGTTATGCCCCATGGTAATCGACAATGCACGTGAGCAGAAGCACCCCAGCAACTTGCTATGAGAGCAAAAAGGTGGGCCACCATGTCAACGCACAGTCAACACTGTTGCACCAGCAGTTTGTTTTGCGTACATCACCTGCATCCAGAGCAAGTTCTCTGCCAAACTTGCTGCTTTTCAACACCTGCTGCTGCCTCTAGGTGTACTTGTAGACGGTGAAGCTGCTCAGCAGGCAGCCAAGAAGGCCACAGGTTGGTTGACTGCAGGTTGCTGAGGTGAAGCACTTGCAGGTTGGTAGCAGGTTCGTCCCAAGCACTGACGAGTAGGAGGCATATGTGCGGTTTGGCACCAAGTTACATGCATTGACGCACTGGTCCAGGTTGGAGATCAGGCTCAGGCCCAGGAGTGGCAAAGTCCCTGCTAGTGTTGGGCTAGCCACAGGTGTCTCTGAACAGTCCCCTTGCTGTCTAAAAATACTGGTCAAGCTGGTAATTGGTAGTATTGGTAGAATGTTTCCAATGGGGCCCAGGGGTCCAGGTGTAGGGGCAGGGGAGCTACCAGGGCCACCTGTGCTTCCTCCCGGATACTGGTAGATGTCATAAACACCTGCTGTCTTCGTGCATGTGCTACTGCTCAAAAACCCATAGCACTTGCACCTGAGGCCTCCAATGGGCAAACCAAGGGTGCTCGGAGCATACAGTGCAAAGCTGGGGTTATTTGCTGCCAGTGTTGGGCATAGGACACCAACACAGGCTTGCTCGGTGATTGTATTAAGATTGGCCAGACTCAGCGTGCCTCCAACTATGCCCAGGGTACCCAATATGGGCTGTAGTAGGGCAAGATTGGCAGCGTCCAGGGGGTCAAGGAAGTTGGACTCCTGGCAGGCACTGTTCTGTGCAATAAGGGTTCCACACTGCTGACCAAGAAGTGGCAGAGAGAGAGGTGCACAGACCTGAGTTGCTGGAGGAGGAATTGGTGGGGGGACTGGTGCAGGACTGGCTGTGGCAGGTGGGTTGGGAGAGGGGCCAGGCGCTGGGCTTGGTGTTCCTGGGGCCGGGCCTGGCACAGGTGGGAGGCCAGTGCCACTGGCCTCACCAACAGGGCTCACTTTGGCTGGGCTCAGGGCACTGCAGACTGTTGTCCTCTGACAAAGTGCAGTTGTAATGTCCGAAATTATCTGCAGGCAGTGGGGTCATAGAATGATAATTTCAGCAGCCAGCAGGTCGCCACATGACTTGCAGCAAGTGCAGCCCGTAAGGCATCTAGGCTGTAAGTTGGTACCTTCGCAGTTGCTTACAGTGTCACTGGACAGTGACTGTTACCGAGTCAGCAGTGCTTGCAGTGGCACTGTTGTACCCATGCTGCGCTTTGAAAGCGTACGGCAACAAGATCAGCACCCACTGGGATGCCTTTGATAGGACACAAGGGTGGGTTCAAGCTGGGATGACTTCAACCATCTACTTCAATTGGCATGGTGAGGCCCTAGTCATACCCCAGTAATAGGCGCCGTTTGGCTCAACATGATCATTTGGGCATCGATCACTCTTTGAAACAGTCTACCAGAGCTCAAATAGGTGATATGGCAACAAAATACCTCTGCACTTATGTTGTGCTGCCAGCTAGCAAAATCTGAACAGGACCGTCCGAACAGTGTCAGCCAACACCTGTTGTTGAGCCATAAACAGTCATGATGAAGATGTTTTTGATGCAAAACAGTCGCACCTGTTTCTGGGCGTCAGCTTTGGGTCCAAGGTATCCCAGCCTAAAACCAATGTAGGCATCACCCTGCATACAGGTGAAAAACAAAAGGACAAACGATGGTTGTAAGGTACAAATGGTCTTTGCGATGGTTGCAACATGAGGCACAGCAGGGACAGCCCCTTTCTTTAGACCCTATATCTGCCCACCAGCACACACTGGGCTGGTCATGACGCTTTGAGCACGCTGTGCAGGTGCATAGCTGCCTCAGCAGACAGGATTCCACTGAATCCAAAGGAAAATGTCACATGTCAAGATACCAAGCCTGCAATTACAGGTCAGCTGTACAGCGTGGCAGGGTCCACAGAAACCTCTAAATGCTGAAACTCACATTGCTATCTGTGCAGGTGAACTTGTTGGCTACAGGTGAGAACGTGTTGGGGAACTGTTTGAAGCGCGCCTTGAACGCCGTGGTAATAGCATTCTGCACTGTTTTCAAGTTCAGGGCCTGGCAGTTGGTGCCTTGAATGCGGATACGGGCAAAGAAGTACCTGCGCAGACCATTCAAAGCGACTGACAAGTGTTGGATGACACTGCACTCCACAAGTCAGCTTGCTGTCGTCTAGCAAATGAGCTGATGCCATGCTGCATGTGTAGTGAGTAGGCCAACTGCATGCTGGGCATCAATAACCTACTGTCTTGTAGCCTACAAGCGCAGTGCGCTTTTCCTGCCATGGTCTTGTCAAATGCAGATCTTGCCACTGAGCATGCCTGTGTCTCCAAACTTGTAACTGCTGTTTTTCTGGCAGATGCGGCGCCAACTCCCCTCAGGACTGCCAGCGAGCCATTTGTGTGTTACCTGTAACGGTAGCATCCACTGCTGAATGAGTTCAGGAAGCCTGTGCCAGGTGACTGGTACTTCACACCAGCAACGACGGGGCATTCTGCAGTGCAGTACAGTAGGGCATACTGTTGATGTTAACGACAGTATTAAAATGAACAGATTCTGGTGCAATCTCTGGCATTACCTCCCAGCAGAGTGACCTGGTATGCTTGCTTGCACAATACTGCATGCAACAAATGAGGGTTTCAATTTTTGGACACCGTCGTTGACAAGTGTAGACCAGGAAGCAACCCAATGGAAGGAGACCCATCCACCAGCAGATAATGAAGTAAAGGCAAGACATCAGCCAGCAAAAAACTTACTGAAACAGAAGCAACGGCCTTTTCTGGTGGGAAAGCTCATTTGTGTGCTAGTTCCTGGCTTGTAGTAGAGACAGCCGCTTGGGAAGGTGGTTGGGTACATCTGTGCAGCTGGGTTGGATGGACTGCGGTCCCACCCAAAGACAAAAGTACCATAGCCCTTCCTGCATACTGAGCACAACAACAGAAACTCGGTCTGAGGCTGCATCTGCAGCAGCAAGGTAGCAATTTGCCGTAGCTTTGCAGAGCCCAGGAGCTCAACATGGAGCAAGTGGCTGTTACTGTGGCTCTGGCTGCCAGCTATCTGAAGGCCGCTTTCTGAATAGATTAATTGCTGGACGTGTGCCATGCCACCAGTTGCGGCAACAACCGGCAGCAAAGGGTCTTTGTGTCAGTGCTAGCAGGTTCATGCCACAACATCTGCAATGACTCGTTCCAGCTGCATATAACCGCAGTAACAATGACTTACCGCAGCCTTTTTTTGTGTTCCTGTAGGCTACAGTACTGGGGCATGTTGCTGTGGCACTGACATCAGACAGTGCTGCTGCTGAACCCAAGGTATCGTCTTCCGTGTCCAATAGCTCCCTGGACAAGCCATGGGAATGACCTTCGGACTGTACAAGCACGATTGTCATCAGGAATGCCAGCAGGGCGCTCCTGGCCCCGTGGATATGCACCATCTTGAAGCTGCCCGTCGCAGTCTGAAGACTGAGCTCGACCCTGCGATGCAGCAGTAAGGCAGCAGATTGAGCACAGGGCTCTTGCTAGCACTGAAGAAAACTCATAATGCATTTATATAGCCCAGTAAATAGAGTCAGCCGGTTCTAAGCGACATATATGGGTGATATGCGTGCTGCAGGTCCCAGCTACGAGAGCTGTAAACGAGCAACAGGCACAGGTGTGCATATGTAGCATGCCTCTCAACACCATTGATCCAGCCAATATGTTTGATTGTTCTCATTGATGCTATGTCATTAACGACGAGCGTGTCTGATAAGGGCAGCCAGGGTTGACAATTTCACAGCTGGCCATGGAACGCTTGTCGTAAAAACAGCTTGGAAGTGCGTCAGGTGCTTAGATCACGAGTATGCTCATCTTCAGTACTTACTAGCTTGTGGCGATGTAGGTTATCTGCAACCAGGCAAGGCGGTCTGTTTCGATCGGCTGAACAGAGTGATGCGACAATTGGACCAGATACCACGCTCAGCTGACGTTGCGTACATGGTCAGCCCGACCTCATTGCATATCGTAGGATTTGCGAGCCCATCATCCTACAATATCGCTGAAGTTCTCAGTGCACTAGTGCGAGGTACAGAGAACTGCTAATTCTCACCGTCGTGGCCTTCTCAGTCCCACGAATGATGAAGACTGTACAGCAAATGACAACTTACTATGTATGAAGCGCTACGATCTTGCAGTCAGGGCCATACCGATTACAGCTTGCCATTACAAGCTGGACCTCCGCAAATCCTCACGAAGATTAATGATTGCTATATATAAGAAAGTTTTAGATACATGTCAAACCTGTGCAGCTGTACTAACGACCCTGAAAGCCAAGACTGCACTGCATAGGCATAGTATGCCTATGAAAACTGCCGTGGCCCTGAGGAGTCAAGCTTGATGCCAGAAGGTATACAAAGAAACACAACAACACAAACACATGCTTACATACAAGCAAGCGTGCAGGTGCGATGCTTTGAACGTTAACGCCACAACTATAGGTGCGGCACGCCACAACGCATCTGATTATACTCTAGAGTATGAAAGAAATATAGCCATGCAGCAAGCAGAGTATAGATACCTCAGTCTGAAAGGCATTTTTTGGCATCTCACCCTTTTATCTGCCTTGATGATAGCAATCTTGTCTGCCTGGCTATCAGGCACCATTTGCAGTCTTGGTGTGTGTATGTTGTGTGACCTGGCAGGTCACCCTTGAGCGCCGTAACATGCGCTGCCACAGCCATTACAGCTGTTGTGTTCGTCTGCACTCGCGGCCTTGCTTCATATGCCTTTCATGTGCTGGCAGTGAGTGTAGATAGTAGGGCCAGTGATCAGTTGACATAAGGTTGGTGATGCACAGGCTTGGTGTGTATGTGCATGACTCTCTGTGGTCATTGCTGGCGGATATACAGGTCGCACTCAGTCGCTTATATGCCCGTGCCAGACCTATGTGCTGCTTGTGATGACATGTGCCTTCCATGCTGAAGCTTGCTTGGCATACATGTTGCACCTGTCTGTGCACACATTTGATGCCTGCAATTGAAGGAAAGTTGCTGGGGTGTGGGGATTGGGCAGGCCAAATACCCACTGGTCATTGCAGTCTGCATGGCTGGATGGTGGATTGTTGGACAGTGTTGTCCTAGCTGGGTGTGAGACAGTGAGTGTCATTGGTCAACCTGGTTGACCTTTGGCCGGGGCAGTACTGGCCTGACAGTACTGAGACCTGAGCAGCAGAGCTGGCTGGTCATCAGGAGACCACCCCCTTGTAACAGACACAAAACAAAACAGTCTGTAATAGCCTGTTGTGCAGTGCACAGCTCCATCTTTTGAACTACAGTGCCAGTGGATATATATATGCAGCCTAAGCCACAGACTATCAATTGACAACACTGTCTGATAGCATATCAGTATGATCAGTATCTTTTCAACAATGAACTTCTTTCAAAGGCTTTGAAAGGAGAAAAGACATTCATCACCTTGATATGCTGCTGACATGCTTTGGGGAGGGGCGGGGCACTGAGGTATGCTGCAGCATGCTTGGCCCTGCCTTGATTTCCCAGCTGTTCTGACTCGGTGGATCTGCCAGCACTCTGGTAATCGCGATTTTCTGATCCCTGTCAGATGGTGTCAGATAGTGTCCGATCCCTGTCAGATGCTATTTCTGTCGGAAACTCCATCTGAAGAGGTCCGATCGTACCTCAGAGGTACATCCGAGGGACCTTGAAAAAGACTCAACGGGCATGAATGCGTTACTCAACGTATTCAAACGGCTTCTCCACCGCACGCTGTGCATTGCTGCAGCGATGGCGTTGTCTAGGCTGCGAAACTCAGCGGCTTGTTATTGGCAGCTTGAACTGCATGTAAGCAGGCATACCATGTACTGGCATTGTCGCATATGACCTTTACTCCATGTGATGCGCATATGCCAGTGTAAGCTGAAATGAGGGATGCAAAGCGCATTAATTGCGGCAAATCACAGTGCAGGTTGTGGGTGCACTTCGTTACCCACTTAGGAGACGAGCTGCACTGCAATTCGTGCAAGAATTTATACAAGATGGGTAAATTTACACGCACGTACGCTCTGCGCACAGAGTGGACTGTGAGCGAGTGTTTGATGCGTACTCCTGTCAGCCAGAGATGCAGAGCAGCAAATGATTGATGAGGGCGCCACCAGGACCGTGCTAGGCCTTCAACAAGTAAGTAAACTGATTTAAATGCTGGATGTATTGCAAACGAGTCAGATAATCTTGTACCCGCCAGTCTGGCCTGCAACTAACTGAGGTATCTTCCTGTTCCACCTGCGTGAACAAGCCGACCGCGCCAGCCGGCGCTGTCTTACGTTGCTGTATGCAGTAAATGTGCGGGGCTGGGCAGCATCAGTGATTTCTGGCAGCTATCCGTAGGCACAGCTGCGCCAATGGGCCACCGACCTGTTGTTTGGTGCGTTTGGATGCCTCATCGACGAGGGCACTTGCCTCGTGAGCATCTCATGGTCTGATGTCACCCCTACAACCCCTGCAGCAGCCCGTTTCAGCGTCCCAACCACCGTGGCCAAGGGGGATGCAGGATGCTGCAGTGCTGCTGTTTGTGCAGCAGCTGCCGCTGGAATGAAGTTGGTCTGTGGCCTGGAGCCTGAGGTGAGCAATGACAGCCCGTCAGCAGTCATACTTGCAGGCTCTGGTCAGCAGCTTTTGGGAGGCGTTGAAGGACGTTTGATGCACTCCATACAGCTTGACAGCTTTGCTGTCAACACCTACTGACATGCACAATCACTGCATGCACTGATGTGCAGCCATACAGCAGCAGCCTACAGCATACTGGAGTAACTGAAATAATATGGTGCTGCACTGAGAAGCAGTTGTCTTCATTCACGGCTATGAATGTCTTCGTTGCATACCTTTGCTGCTGTTTATGTACAGGTCAAGAAGCTCATCAACAAGTTCCTTGGCATCAGCAAGTTCTGGCCGCGTGATGAGGAGACAGGGGCATACCCGCTGCTGGCATCTGCTGACACCTGGACTGCTGGCATCAGCCTGGTGATTGGTTATGTTGTTGAGCAGCTGGCGGACGTCCACCCAAATGGCATGGACACCCCCCCGTCAGTACAGGACATCAGGAACAAGCTAGCGCGGTGAGCCTTGTTGCGTTCGCAAACACGGAATCCATACAGCACTTTGCAGCACCACATGCGCAAGCAGCGAGTCAGCAGACAGTGATTGCATGCATTTTATTGAGGCGTAATATACCCTACCACAAACGGCCTGTACTCTGGTGGGCCTTGAAACCACAGTGGCTGTACAGTGGCAGAATGCTGACACATGCTGTACTAGTGGTAGGTCTTAACCTTAGTATGTTGCCGCTGTCTATCTGCTGTATGTGTTCAGGAGCCTGTCAAACCACAACAAAGATATTGCAGAGAAGCCCGCAAGCTTCAAGCCTGAGTACTGGGAAAAGTTCAGGGAGCAGTGTGAGTGCAAATATGAGGACCTGGAAACAGACAGCGACAGTGGCAGCGCTGACGTACCTTCTCTGATGACAGCATCTAGCAGCAGCATCAGCGTGTCCGATGATCCAACATGCGTCAGCGATCACCAGACCTTGCTGGATGATGGCAGCAGTGACGGGTCTGACAGTGGGAAGCAGATTGTCATTGAAGATAGTGAGATCAGTGGCGGTTGCAGCAAGGGTGAGAAGGGCCTAGGAGGGTGCAGCGTGGCAGGACACAGCACAAATGAGCAAACCACCTTGATTGACCTTCTGCAAGTTGATACCTGAGCAGTTGTTGTGACTTTGCAGTACAGCCACTCAAGGCCTCTTTGCTGAGTGCAACCAGCAGCAACATGTGCACACGTGCGCCTGTTGTTATGCCTTGTCTTGACTCTGCCACTGCCTTGCTGCCACGATACTGCTTGCAGGCGAGGCTTGGAATGAGTGGTACGGCACTTTTTACAGCAACCGCAAAGCTGCCCCCATGGCTGTGCCTGATGATGATGCCCGCCTGCTCACACTGGGCCAACAGGGCTTCAGGGGTGTCAAGAAGGAGAAGAAGAGCAAGAAGGGCACCGGTGCAGGGTCCAGCGTTGCTGCTGCTGCTGCCACTGTCACTGCGAAGGAGGAACTTGAGGTGAGAACCTGATGATACGATGCAGTACTGGTAGTTGAGTGCTGGGGTGCAGTATCAATGCACAAACACTGCTACTTGGGGTGCAACAGCCTACTTGCAGCATTGGTGCATCCACTTAACTGAGCAACAAAGCTGGAGGGATTGATTGGACCGTAACCATGGACAAGTAGAACTAGCCTCACTGAGGTGTCAGGATTACCTGCCTGCTCTGTCATGCAATTATCAGCTAGCCCAAATGCTAAGGCTGTTTGTGCTTGTTCGTGTTTACAGCAGCTGGAGGATGCTGCAGCCCTTGACGAGGCCCTTAAGGGAACTCATGACCTGGTCTCACCACCAGCATCCCCCAAGGCCAAGGCCAGGGGCAGAATAAAGACCCCACCCAAGCACAAGCGTGCCCTGGGCAAGAGCACACCTACCAAGCAAAACAAGAAAAAGAAGAACCACTAGAATACCACTATAGTAAGTTGCGCCCCAGTATGGCCTTCTGCATGCAACCGAGCAGTCACAACAGTTAATCTTGTTGTGGGCCCAGACTGCAGTGCCAACTATGCAGAAGTTGTGTTTTCTCTACAGACATACGTGCATCAGGCAGCCCATCATGTGTGCACAACATGCATGTTGTGATGATCATCACATATGTGATCAACTGAGCAGCAAACTTATTGTTGCGTAGCTTGTTGAATATTGCAGTCTTGGGAGGCAAATAGGGTGCTGTACGTGCACGTGCATGGTATACCATATGGTGACTGATGCATTTGATCATGGTGTGTGGCATCCAAGCTTTTGCAGAGCAATTTCATGGTAACAAAGTGCATCTACCTGGATATCTAGTTGTCTGATGTGGGTGTTCAGACTCATGTCCGACGCATGACTCATTTCTGACTCGCATCAGATGTGTCGTTGTCAGATAGGCCGCTGACCCGTTCAGACGCATGTCAGATGCAATTCCGATCTGCATTTCCGATATCGAATTAGTTTGTTGGATGTTGTCCGATATTGTTACAGATATGCAGTTCCGACATGCACTCAGATGGACTCAGATGGACTCAGATGCATGTCCGATCGAGCTCCGATATGACAGTGTGTCGGAAATACATCGGAATGGTGTCGGAATTACATCTGTAGTAGTCAGAAAACTTCTGCTTGTCAGCGTGCAGCTGACCCAAACGACAGCATTTAGTAATCACCTGCAAGCAGCTGCCAGCAGTAAAGAAGAAGAACACCAGTGCAAGCATCGCAGGGGCGGAGGATGGCACCCCCCTGGCCAATCTGCCGTACTTCTCATCTGGGGATAAGCAGCCGCTGTGGTCGGCCACCGCATCAGGTGGACTCAAACCTTGATCATGATCATGAGGGTCTTTCTGTGGAAACACGCCACAGATATGATACCCAGTGCAGTAATACTCTGCTAGTGGCCATGGCCAGACAACACTTTTGTTGCATTACATGCAATATGATGCCAGCTGCAGTATGATGCCCTATGAGCGACTTTTGTCGGCTCTTACGGGGTGCCCCTCAGGGGCCAGCTTGTGTGGTATGACGGTAGCATGTCACATACCTTGTGACAAGGGTTGAAATTTCAACAGTGCCTTTCAGGTAGTGACTAAAATATCATTGTTTACTCCTCCTGTGATCCCTGACTAAGATTGTTCAGGTACAATGAGTCAACAGGCACGGTGAGTCACTGCAGGAACATGCAATCAATGGTGTTTTGAGTTTTGGAATCGTTATGGTCTTCATCTATATTGTCAGTGCTATTATTATCAGGCTGAAGTATAGCACTGCTAGTGAAAACGCTTTTCCCAACTATGTGGGTGCTATTGGTGGCATGTAGGAGCATCCCCCAGCAGCCTCGAACACTTGGTGTTGCTCAGCACACAATGAAGGACCTCGCTGCCAGCTTATCAATTGTTGGCAAGGCTTGGGGTGCTGCCAGCAGTTCTGCTCCTCATCATCTGGCTTGAATCCGCTCTCAAGTCACAGTGCCTCATCTTGTCAGCTGCCGTCAAACTGGAGTCTGTATTCTCCAGGCAGAGCCAGGCAGAGCCAAACGTTCTGCCACAGCTTGAAAACATGTCTGGCCACTGAAAATAGGCTGTGCAAACTTCACATGCTGAGCAGCACTCCTGCATTTGCTGTAAGCAACCTTGATTTGTGGCACTAGTACTGCCATTGCTTCAAGGAAGGGGGGGGGAGAAGGGGGGACCGGACAGACAGTCATCTTTGATACTTCAACTCAGCACTGCTGATATAATGCTATGATACCATGACACACTGATCATGCGCTCCCAAGTAAGTTTTTTCCATATATTTTCTATAGTAAAATTCGACCCAACACTGAGGCACTATGTGTCTCTTTTGCACAGCTGCAGTATCACTATCATGGTGACCATTGTGATACGTGTACTACAGTGGCACCTTGCTCTAACTCGGACAAACATTGATCAAGTATCGGATGCTGCACTGTCTGAGACTCACGAACATGCATGATGCCTCTCACATGGCATGCATTGCATGCAACTTGCTGCGCAGCAAGTTGCATGCAGGCTGTGATTCCCTTTCAAAGGGAACCCTTGAATGGAAAAGAGGCATGCAGTATACTATACGTAAGTGACCTGTAGGTTTATATACAATGTATAATGTCATTAGCAAATGTGGTGACATGCATGAACTGTTCAATGATTGGGGCGCCACCCGGGTATGCTTCTTATGCCTGCCTTGGCTGAGGTGAAGAACTTTTCTTTTGCATGCTCTGTGCAGTGCTGCATGCTCAGCACATCTAATGCAGTTGCACCGTGCAACTGTTTGAAACAGTCAATGTGCCACTTCACAGCCAGTGTCGACACAGGTCAGCTAGCTACACAATCTGGCTCATCATCGAGCTGATCTTGAGTCTGCCAGTCCTCCTACCGTCGGCCAGAATATTGCCTGTAACTACAGACATAGAATCTTTTCCAGGTGGACAGGGACCACCGGGCTCGTCTGACTGGGTTGAGTGGCTGGTTTACCCAGGTCACCTTGATCAGCTCGTATCCAAGAAGGGGCATGCAAAAGAATCTAGCCATGCAACAAGTTGAGATGCATGCGTGTAGACACCAATCACCTGTCCAATGCCTACAGTTCCCGGCCGCAGGGTGGCAGTTGCTTGCAGTAAGCTGCCATGACTGCTCAGCAGCTTGGCAGAAACCATATACTCTTATTATAATTTGTGCGAGCAGTGTTAGGCTGAATTCAGAATGTAAGGTGTTTTCAGACAGCAGTAAAATATACAATAAACGACCTCACATGAGGTTGCTTGAGAGCTTCCTGTTGCCAGCTCCTCCAGAACACTGCCCAGTTGAAAGAATGTAGTGTCTGAGCTAGCGAACTCAACTGGGACACTGCCCCAGACACCAGGTGTCTAACAGCTATCTGGATCTGAAGAAAGCTTTAACCCGTCGGAGCCAGTCGTATTGTAAAAGAAATTTAGCCATGCAGCAAGTTGAAATGCTATGGCAAATGCACTGACATGCGTTGGGCGCCACCCTGGTGTATAGTAATTTATCCATGCAACAAGTTGAGATGCTATGACAAATGAGCTGATATTCGTTGGCCAGGGGCGGTTCAGACAGTAGGAAAAAAAACAATAATTTCAACTTGCATTTCAACTTGCATTTCAACTTGCTGCATGGCTAAATTTCTTTTACAATAATGGCCTGGTGTGATGCGTCTGCCGGCCTTGGCTGCCCTTCCAACGTCCTGCACCAAGTATTACCTGTGAAAATGAGATTTGATTGCATAATGGCACTGCAGTCCTGTTTTGGCCCAAAGGCCATGGCATGGTCGCTCAAAGTATTCGGTGTCTGTAACCTTGTGAGTGCTGGCCACTATCGCACATCATGTTGGGTGTACACAATACATGTATTCAGAATGTAAGCCAGCTGAAACAATCGCAACAGTTGATCAACCACACCTCACTCACAAGGCCGACATGCTCATACTTTGCAGCCAGCTGGTTTCAGGTTCGCAGGGTCACCCTGTCGTTACTTGTCCAGGCAAGAGTGCTAGCAGAATGTAGCGCTACATTACAATTGTTCCAGTGCGTGATGTTGGACAAATTAAACAGAGCAACACATGCAGGTGCTGCATTCACAGCATGGTCAATGGAGGAGCAGCACGCCGATTACAGAGTATCCTAAGTAGGTGGTGAAACAACTGCATGGCATGCAACACTTCACCCAGCTGCAGCTGAGCAGTAGTTTGATCACAATCCCCCCTGCTGCTTTGTCACGGCCTTGACTGACACGGCCTGGCGTCCCTCTTTCTGTCAACACAATATCCACTATTGCTCAAGCACTGGTCATACAATGACAACAGTGTCAGCTAGTGTTGTTTGGAGCACTTCCCAGGGTCTCTCCTGCTTGGATTTGCCATGCGGTGTTATACCACTGGTATGAGTGTGGCACACTGGTATGAGACATGACACCACACCATATGGACAGATAGCACCGTGAATCATGTGCATGGCTGCTCACGGTCACATGCCAAATTGCTCTGACCAGACACGCCGAAAACAACATGCAAGGCCGCTTCAACCCATATTATGCCACAAAGTGACAAACTTTATGCATGCAATTGCATGTCTGGCAGACATAGCATGTGACAGTGTGCAAGACCAGTACCAGCAAGCAAGTTGCATGCGGCATGTAGCAGCACTGCATGGATTACTTCATGCATTCCAGCTGCCGGATGTGATAATGCTGATGTCATTATTGTATTGTCTTTATTGTCCACATACATTTTGCAGCACAAATGCTTATTTTCTGTGTGCTGTTTGCACCACTGCGGTTACAGGCCCACAACTGCAGGTGTTCAACCCAGCTGAAACTACTGGCCACAAAAAGGTTGTTGGCATCCCTGCGTCTAGGTTCTGGTAATCAGCCACTCATAACAACCCACGATCAAGGGGTGCACACGGTGCTGACAAACCGGTGGCGGCATCCGTTAGGTCCATACTACTCATTGCACAGCATTGAATGCTATGTCCTGCTCCCCCAACCACAAGATGCTGTGTGATTGCTGCTACATCATCACTTGATATGGCACACATCACACGGACGCACAACTACTGCTGAAAGTTGTGATGCAATGGCAGCTGCATGGTGCTTCAGGACACTATACTGTTGTATCCTTGCAGTGTTCACGACTTGTGAGGCTCATCCCTTCCACCAGGAGGAAAGCAGATTGAGTATTATAGGCCATGTACATGACTGTCATGCAGTAAGTCAGGCTGCCCCATCTTGAAAAAGACCATCAAAGCAGAACCATGACACAGTTGCCACAGGTGCATTAGATGGAAATAAGAATCTACAACAGACCATCCAAGCACATCTCTGGCAAATATGCCTTTGCTGTACCAGATGGAAATAAGGCTCAACAACACATCGCAGAAAATCTCATCGTGACTGCCATCCAATGGGCCCGTAGTAGGCTACTATGGAAGACAGCAAGACAGCTTATTCCTGAGGGCCTGCACTTTCAGGCCAGCATAGCCTTATGATGCTCAACACAAGAGTAAGGTGGAAGCAAGTCCAGCCCAAATGCAACAGAATCGGGTTACCATGTTATTCAGAGGAACAGCACATACAAGTAACTGTGCTGCACCACTATTTTGTGTCATGCACATCACCACAGTCCAGATACCTGCACCTGCTGAACTCTACACTTGCTGTTAGATCTCTAGATGTACTTGTAGATGGTGTAGCTTTGCAGCAGACAATTGAGACCCAGAACACCACAGGTGTTGGGAGTGCAGGTTGATGAGTTGAAGCACTTGCATGTTGGCAGGAGGTTGGTGCCCAGCACTGATGAGTATGAAGCATATGTACGGCCTGGCACCAAGTTGCAAGCATTAATACATTGATCCAGGCTGGAGATGACATTGATGCCCAGGAGGGACAGAGATGCTGCCGGGATAGCTATAGGAGCTTCTTTGCAATCCGCTTGACCCTGCAGGAGAGTGGTCAAGGTGCCGATTGGTAAGAGTGGGGAAGGTGAGGTGCCAGGTGCGGGAGCAGGCGGGGACGACACAGGAGGCAGGGGGTTGGGACTTGCCTCACCAACAGGGTTGGTTGTGGCGCCACCTGGCAGCTGTGGGTTCAAGTTGTTGCACAGTGTTGTCTTCTGGCAGAGGTTGCTGAGGAAGTCAGAGATAATCTGCAAGGCAAGCCAACCATTGGAATGACTTGATGCCAGCAGGGCAGGAATGCAGTGCAGTCACATGCCATATTGATTTGGGGCGCAGAAGGAACACCCATAGCCTAGGTGCTTATACACGGCTTGAATGATTCTGGTGCACACATAAGGTCTTGAGATGCACAGATTCAAGCACCCTGGCAATGATTTGATGGGTTGAGGTTGGTTCCGATCAGTTAATAATTGGTATTCAGCTGTTGAGTGATCCAATTCTATACATTGCCGTCACACCTGGTTCTGGGCATCAATGAAAGGTCCAAGGTATCCAAGCCTGAAGCCAATGTAAGCAGCACCACCCTGCATGTGACAATGACATGTTGATGAGACTTCGATGAGACTTCCAGATGCCCACAGTCATACACACACGGCAAGAAACACATTGGCAAGAAAAGGCCATGACCATTGGGTTATGGGTGGCAGCAACTAGGAGTGGTGCCGACGGAGGTGCATGCAGGGGCTTCACTCTCCAGCATGTGGTACCCAGTACGGACAGGCTCGGGATGATCACAACAAGCTTCCAAGCAGGAAATAGGTTTCAAGTGAAGGGAATGCCAATCCCATCACACAGTGCTGCAGGTTTTAGGTCCACAGGCTTTTGATCCCAGCACTCACCTTGGGGTCGTCGACACAGGTGAACTGATTTGCCACAGGTGAGAACGTGCTGTTGAACTGATTGAAGCGCGCTTTGAATGCTGCAGTGATGATGTTCTGCACCTGGGTGTACTGCGCAGCGTTGGCTGTCAGAGCTGCACATGTAGTGCCTTGAATGCGGATGCGGCCAAAGAAGTACCTGCACAGACGTCATTTACAGCAGTCACATCATATAAGTCAAGTTGTTGCTGATTTGGTAACACTGAGCTGTACTCAAGCTGCCTGTCCCTGCCTATGGTCAATGTGTGCAGCTCATTGACGTGCTGCAAGGTGCTTGCCTACTAGCTGTCCCCTGCCTATGCTGCTTCTCCCAGCTGTTGCCATTACATCTAAAGAGTGTATCGCAACATAAGTGTGTATCGCAACATTACATCTACAGAGTGTATTGCAACAATTGTGGTTCCCCATTGAAGCCCTTCCTTCTTCCTGCCGCTTAGCTACCTGTACGGGTAGCATCCACTGTTGTAACCATTCAGGAAGCCGATTCCAGATGATTGGTACTTCACATTGCCGAAGGTAGGACAGGCTGCAAATCATGACAGCAGAGTAGAATGTCAGCATCCTATGCTAGTGGACAACACAGCAGTTGATGTTGTCTTGACGTTGTGATGTGATTTTAAGGCATCAATCTCTCAAGTAGAACATGTGCCTGCCATTCTACTCTTGCAGTTACTTGTGTTGAGGTCCCTAGCATCTTCAGCCAAGGTCAGTCACTGCCAGAGGTTCCCAGCAGCTGAGCTCAATCTCAGCTGGCATATGTCTGGGTGGAGGTGGAGATGAAAAGCAGGAACTTACTGAAGCAGAAGCAACGGCCTTTGCTGGTGGGGAAGTTCATGCTGGTGTCAGTGCCATCCACATAGTAGCGGCAGCCGCTTGGGAAAATGGTGGGGTACATGTTTGCATCAGGGTTTGAAGAGGTTTTGTCATAGCCAAAGACAAAAGTACCATAGCCCTTCCTGCATACTGTCAAGTTGGCAGAATGCAGTACAGACAGTACACATCAGCATTCATGCGGAGTGTCTCTGGCCAAACAAATTGCAAGGCAGTGGTTGCAAGGATCTACTGAAGCTGGCTCGACATCCAGAGTACTCTCCACCTTATGCAGGCACAATATCACTATAGGCATGTAGTGCTAGCAAAGGCAATGGCGATTCTGTGGAGCAGATACAACCCACTAACTCAGTCATATACTGGGGTGCACCAGGCTGGCTGCAAGGTTTTTGATGCCTGATGACTGCAATGCAAGCAGCTGCATCCCGCTAGCCAGCCATGCTTGACTTACAGCAGCCTCTCTTGGTCCTCCTGTACTTCTCAGCACTAGGGCAAGTGGCCGTCTGAACCAGGCCCCGGTTTGCAGGTGAAGTAAACTCGTCATCATCTGCACTCTGCAGCTCTCTCGTCCATTCAGCTGGCCGGGCATATGCTTGCAGAAGCACGGCAATCACCAACAAAGAAAGCAGGGCGCGTTTGGCCCCAAGGAAACACGCCATCTTCAAACTGGCTGCGACTACACCGTTTGTTCCTGCGAAGTATGGGCCGCCATGGGCGCAAACTGTAAGCTTCTTCTGCTCAAAATTGCACGTTTATGGCTTATGCATCGGCTGATGACCCAGGATGCGGGAGATAGCACATGGCAGGCGCAGGCAGCCCGGGACACTGGTGAAGGCGACAGGTGCTGCCTGAACACTGATGAGAAACCGTAATACAGGTGGCACCAGTAGGAATAGTCGCTGAGGCTGGTGATGAGCATGCCTAACCAGAAATGCAATGCTCGGCACGGATGAGATGAAACAGGGACGTTACTGAGATCAACTTGTGTTCAACAATAGATTGTCAACAGTCTACAGGTGTGGATTCAGTACTCACTGTGCCTGCGTTGAGACAATAATTTGCTGTAATCAAGCGCTTCTGGCAGCGTGCATAGACTTGGCAATCAACTCGGTTGTAAGTGTAAATGGCAAGGTTTTGCAGTCTTTGCAAGCCCCAGCTATATACCTGCCGCCTGATCTTGTTGCACATCGTAGGATCTGCAGGTTTTCCATCCTACAATCGTGACGAAGTTCGCAGTGCGAGGTTCAAAGAACTGCTGAAGACTGCTAGGAACGCCCTTGCAGATTGCCTAAGTTGAAAATTAAAGCAAAAATCAGTGTATGTGCACGTATGAAGTAACGCATCCTTGCAGAGAAGGGTCATATGATATGCATGATTCACAACTGCTGCACTGTAAACCTTCACAACTCCGACTAAATGTTGCGAATTCGTTGGTTAACAGCAGAATCAGGTGGTAATGAACGCTATCTTCTCTGCTCGGTCTCTCAATGACCCAGCTGACAGAGTCATAAGCGCTCCGCGCGGTGGGTAATTAGCACATTGAGGTTTCTATGCTCCCTGGCAACTTTGTGGCTTTAATGAAAGCGATAATCAAGTAACAAAGACATTTGCATGCCTGCACTCCTGAAACACCTGAATAGCAGTCTCGTCTTGTGCGCATGGGCACGTGCACGTGCCTGTACACGTGCACGTAGTACTGTAAAGTAATCAGTGACGCAACCCTCCTCCGCTCTCATTCACAGCCCCAGTATACAGGCAAGAAACGTTCGCATATTCCTCATCAGCAATCTTGATATCACGAACCAATGCCCGGGACGAAGCTCACAGGTAATGAGCCGGCTTTGAAGATCAACTCTGCCCCAGCAAGTGGGGTTGCAAGTGCGGTTGTCTACTTGACAGTTCTGGATCCAACGCACACATGTCACCTTCTATACAGCATGTCCAAGTCCTACATATGATATAAACAAGATTTGTAGCATGGTTGTACACTTTTCGAGTCCCTCCATGCCCACAATCTTACAACTTTACTTGCTACTGTTGTACTCCTTACAATTCTTACATGGTACTACAACTACTTGTAGACGGTATGTGCACCTTTCCACGTTCATTGTAATAGGCCCACACACCATCATTGTAATAGGCCCACAGTAAACTGCATCATCTATAGTCAATCACTAGGCTGTTACAAGATGCAATATCCGCTCTTAATCAACTGCTCACTGCTGATTACCATCTCTGTCACAGTAGTCACCTTATCAGACTACCTATTTCTTGCAGCATTGCCACAACGCCATCTGTTTACGCCGTCTGTTGCTTCATGCGGACAAGATCCTCTGTGTTTGAAGGCACCTCGGCTGGCGGCACTTGAATGTTCTCAGTCACATCAGCAACTTTATCTGCCACATTCTCCCTCATGACATTCACCTGCAGCCACGTCGATGTAGCACCTCAGCTGTTCCTGTGCAGAGCTGCCATAATACAGGCATAACTGGTGTTGCTGCTGCTGCCACTATACTGGCCTTTTTTAAATATAAACATCAATGATCTAGCACTTGCACAGCACAAGGACAGGTCAGCTGCAGCTAGGATAGTGCTCCCCTACTACTTATCTTAATACTGAGTATGAGTTTACCAAAGTGGCAACGTATACACATAAGTGCACTATCACAGAAGAAAGGAAGTATATTGTAACAAGCCCCTGCAATGAGCATGACACTGACAATGTTATCACTGCCGCAGAAGGCCAACCCACCTGTTCCAAAATACCTTCCATCGCACCCTCTGTGTGGCCTGCTGCCAGCCCAGCAGCGTGAGCTGTGTCATCAACCCCAGCCTGCACAGATTATCAGAACGGCAACACCTCACACAAAAGGCTCATGGACACCCTCTCTGCTCCATTGCGTGAACAGGCACGCCGCCTCTACAGGGCCTCCATGTATACTGCTGACTGCACATATGTTGGTGACAGCTGGCATGAGAGAAGTGTGTGGGGCAGAAAACATGAATGCCAATTCACCTGCAGGCGTGCCTTCATATCCCCCTTGAAGTGCGCTCCCTTGCCAGTGACAACGCCAGCAGCGTGAGCAGCATTGTCAATGCCAGCCTGTGAAACAGCAGAGTTACACAAGATGGCGGTTGTATTTTTCACAGGCATCATCAATGTACAGCATATACACCACTCAATCGACCATCGCTGATAGGGGCCTGCCCTGCAATACATTCCTACCTGGCCCATACTCTTGATGCCTTCCTTTGTGTCCTGCACCCCTTGCTGGAAGTCAGCACCAGCAGGAGCAGCAGCACCTCGACCATCAGCAGCAGCAGTGCGTCCACCTTGCTTTGAAGTAGCACCAGCAGTGCCTACAGCAGGGTCAGATACATACACAGCTGACCAGACCACCTTCACAGCATCCGCAGCACAGTATACACACACTTGACACAGACATTTTATAACAAAGAACCAGTCTCACCACTCCCCACTGCACCAGCACTCGCCACAACACTGCAGTGCCCCACAATGTGGTGATCACTCCCTACCTGTGTTACCTGCTCCTCCTGCTGCTGCCCTGCTTGATTCTATGGTTTCTGCCTCAGCGCTACTCATTTGCTCAGCAGCAACCGGCTCAAACTTTGAGGGACCGCCTGCAGCACCATGGCAATCCACTTCTATATGTCTGCCAGTACAAATGACGCATGGTGCCACGACCACAATAACGAACTCTGAACTGCATGGCACATTGATAATAACCAACTCCTTAGTAAGCTCCTTCCTTATCGGCATACCCTTTCATGCACAGCCCTTGTTGCTACTTTCACTTGTTCCAACACACCCACCTGTCACCACTGCGGTGGTCTCCTCAAAGGCACCCTCCTTCTCAAATGGTCCCATGAGGCCACCCAGCAGTGCCTTGGCACCACCAACAACATTGCCCAGCACAGAACCAGCAGTGGCACCAGCTGTATCAGAACAAAAGCAGGCACACAGGCACCGTGACCAACACGCTCAGTTGAGACAGACAGTACTCAATGACATGACCCTTCTGTACGCTAGCAGAAGGCCAGATTACACTCACTGCCTGCAATCACACCAACATCCAGCAAATTGCAGCCGCTGCCACAATAGCACCTTGTGAAAGCGTCAGCTGGTACCACAGCCCCATCCTTCGAAGTACCAGTAGACCCCAATCAGATGTTGCTCACATGCCACAGCTTAACAATGGTATTGCTGACAAACTCCTCCACATTACCATTCAGTAGGTGAAGGTTCCTAGCATTCTTGTCTGCTCACAACAAAGAAGACATGTGCTTGTCAGCAGCACACAACGCTACAACCTGGTACAACAGCAATAGCTTCTTGACTCCACGGCTCACCTTGTTCCCCTGCCCTGCCTGCTGCATCCCGCGCTTCCTCTGCTGTTCTGTTAACCTGATCAGCAGTGTTGTCAGCTGTCTGTGCTGTCCTATCTCTCAGCTCATCTGCCTTGTGGCCTGCCTTGTCACCTAGTTCACGTGCCTGGTGACTGGCCCTGTCAGTGAGCTCCTGTGCCTTGTCACCGGCAGCACCAGCAGCTCGTTTGGCACTACCAACAGCAGTCTCACTCTCAGCCTTCACAACATTGCCTGCATGTCACCAGAACAATCCGCAGTTCTGCTTGTGCACACTGCAACGTGTAACACAGACTCACACACTTGGCGACACGCTGCACTCAACTGGGTGTTGTGTGCCTCCAGCAACACAATCTGCGCTGTTGCCTGTAGGCAGTGTGCCTGCAGTGAAGAGTGCAGCATGCATGTAAGCACACCTGTAGCCCTGGCAGTGTCCTTTGCCTCCTGTGCAGTGTCCCTAGCACTGTTTACAACTTCACGAGTGGCTGCACCGGCCTTGTCTGCAAGCTCTGATGTCTTGGCGCCAGCCTGATCTTTCAGCTCAGAGGCCTTGTCGGCTACTGCTGCTGCCCCCTCCTCCATTCCGCTGGTGGTGTCGCTGCTGCCACCTGTGGAGGCATGGCCAGGGCTGATGCCATGCTCTTTCTCAGCCTTGTACTTGTGGTAGGAACTGCAGGCATTGAGCACGTCATTGGCCACGTCATGAGCATGTTGCACTTTTCTGCATTGCCCAGGTCACCTAGGTGATAACAGCAGTGCCGCACTGGAGGGAACGGTCATTGGTTGCTCACCAACTTGGCAGATGCTATGTCCTGGTCCATGCATGGCCAGTAGGCAAAAAATATTTTCAGGTGTTGCAAACTCTCAAGGGTTGTCGAAGTAGCTAACTTACGCTGCCAGCTCCTTGGCATGCTTGGGGTCTGTTGCATCACCAATCAGAGGACCGATCACCTGCATGTGCCGGCAGCAACTCAGAATTCAGGCACACAGTGCTTGCCGGGGATAACTGTGCGTCAGCAGCTGCTCTCAAAGTATGCACATCACTGCTGCTCTCAGAATGTGCACATCATTTCTTTTTTCAACTACAGTCACCGGCAGCAATGTTTGCAGCACAACAGCCAGTGTCCTACCTTATCTCCAATTGTGTCCCGCTTCTTCGCCGGGTCCTCTCCACTTGCCCAGACACTCATCCTCCTCTCTTGTAAGTCCTGCACCCCAGCACTGCCTCCCCCACCAACACTGACACCATAGATAGAGTCACCAGCAATACCACTGCTGCCACCAACAGCCGGGTGGGCCTGCAAGAGACAAAGTGGACGAAACACTCATGATGCAGAACAGTGCAGGATGTGCAGCATTCAAACACTTGCTGGAAGCAGCACCTGTGAGACCTGTGCAGGTATTGAGATGTTCAGCCAGCAACCGTTTCCACACTGGCTGCAGAGGTGGCCAGGCCAAGAAGCTCACCCCAGGCTGCTGTGTTGGCTGCTCCTTCTCCAGTGGGTGAGTGATGGCGTGGCCTACGTGGCCTGCAACACCACTGACAATCTCCCCTGCAGTGCGCAGGGCGCCAGCAGCACGCTCAGGGGCCGCCTTGAGCGAATCGCCAGCTTCAGCAACCTCATGCTTCAACCAGTACTGCAGCAGGAGCGGAAGGACGAGCGGCAGCAGCAGTACAACTCTCAGCTTCGAGAGGTGACACAACTCAAGTGAACCATGGCATGCAGTGCGCCTTTTTATAGCAACTTACCCAATGAGTGCGCACGGTTCATCAGCATGCCAGCAATGGACAGGGTATTTACAGTTAGGCAGGGTATTTGTGCATGCCACCAGGTGTAGATATCTTTGTGCCCATCAGGTGTGGACACCCCATACTGCGATCAAACGCACCATCTGCCACCAGTAAACCTACTCGGAAGCCACACGCTGTAAGCATCACTGCGTCACTGCACACGCCTCAGCCCCCTGCCCTCACCTCAGTACCATCTGGCTTGTTGTCGCTGCTCTTTCCCTTGAGGTTGTCAGGGTCCCTGGCTGCTTCCTCTGAGCTGGTTGTAAGAGTGTCGCTAACAACCTTCCCCAGCCGCTCAGCCTTGTGCTGCAGCAGTTGGGGGTCGTTAGCACTCCCGCCAGTGGGGATCTGCAGCAGGTGTCACAAAGAAGCATGCAGCCAGTCAGTGGTTGCCCAAGTGTCATACCTGGCGGGTCCAGAAGGAACGTGTGATACATTCTCATGCAACAAGTCCGTCTGATGACCATTAGCGGCGTGGAGGCATGCCCACATCGTGTTGGCTTGTTCCTCTCACCTGATCTGCTGTCCTCATCTGCACCTTGTGTCCTGGCGTGGGGCTGTCGGACTTGGTGACACCTCGCACAGGGTCAATCATCACATTCTGTGTGGGGTTCTGCACAGATAACATCACAGGTAGCAGCGCCATGTGAGCAGTAATGCCTGACGAAGATACAGAAGCAGACTCCCAAGCAGCTGCATGTTGTGTACGCCAGTCCAGTTGGCAATGGTCCACAGGCGGTTCCCATCCCTCCCCCCTTCACAGTGCACAATAACAGTTACCTCACGACTACATACAAGACCTCTCAGTAATAAGGTGCCACAGGAGTGGCATCGCACAGCATCACCGCAAGCCTTATTTCAGAAGCTCCCACTCACGTCATAGGTCTTGGGCACGTCCTTGCCTGTCGGGCCTACAGCAGAAGCACGTCCCATGTTGGCCCAGACTGCTGCCATGCTGCCCACCCAGCTGCGGATGCCTCCCTCACTGCTGCTGCCGGCCCGTCCACCCGCCAAAACACCAGCCTACACATGTATCAAAGTGACAGCACCAGCACCAGCTTACTACTTGATGTACAGCACAGGAGTGGGTCTTTATCATATAATCTAGTCTGCAGCAATAATACATCATGTCAGACAAGCATATCCCAACTCAAGTGCTTGCTCAATATCAAGCTCATGCAATACCTGTGTTGCTGCATCCACAAGGGCCTGCTGCTCCTCAGCTGACATGATGGCCCCAATGCCAGTGCTCTGCTGGGGGTGCAGGGTGCCAGTGGCAGAGAACAGCTCAGCAACTCTCTTCACAGAGTCATGACCATCCCAGGGAGCAGCAGATCCAGTGCCAAAACCTGCAATAGCAACAGCAGAATCAGAGAGGATTTTGGTAATGGGATACAGTGGCAAGAGTCCTGGACCACTTTTAACAAAGCCGCTGCTAGACATAATTTTTCCATTTGCGTGCAGATGACATGCGTCCAGTTGGTGAATTTGTAGCTGCTTGCAGCCAGGCACTTCCATCAATGATCCAGAATGCTCCTCACCTGTGTTGACTCCCTTGTTGCCATCAAAGCGAGTCTTCTGATCGGCACCCACACCATAGCTGTCAGGCTTGTCATGCGGGACAGTGCCTGCACACACACACACACCAAGAAGACATGGACTAGCAACCTACAACCACCTGTTCATATGGCCCCCGATTCTGTCTACCAATGCTCCAAGTACAGCATGATTATTACGCTGTTACGAACAACATATACAGCTGTCACTAGTAAGTACTACTGCGCTGCTGAGGGTACAGATCCCCTGGAACATCAGTGACAGCCTGTGGCAGATCATGCCACCTTCATATGCCCACAGCCCGCATGCCACCAGCAGTGTTTCACCTGTTGTTGCTTTGTTGGCTCCTGCCACAGCACCTGCCTTGGCTGCCTCAGAACCTGGACTGCCAGAACCAGCCTGAGAACCCGGTGACACCCGGTACACCTGAACCACAGCACAGTCAAAGACCAAGGTTGGGCAGCAGCAACATCAGCAGCACAGGCAGGCAGTACCAGGCCACACAGACCAAAACATCACCAATTGGTGAGCGGTAAGATGGATTGCACAGCATCCAAAACAGCCGGACCTTTTTGGCCAGACATATGGTGGTTGTCACTTCTGCTTGATGTATCACAGAGTGGCAGTTGCTGCCAGAGCTGTTGGCACTGTTGATGCACCACTTGTTTGCTCAATGCAGCAAGCCGGCCTTACCACAAATGTAGGAACCCAACAGCAAGCGTGAGACAAACACTGCCAGATGACATGTGGGCAACCAGCTTGAACATTAGATGGCTGATAAGAAACCAGGCAGTGGCGCTTGGGTATCTGTTAGGGACAAGACCACCAACCTTCAAACATGTTCACCTCACACTAGGTGCAGCACTCACCTCAGCATCATACAACTTCTTCTCCTGTCCCTGATCAAGGTGCTTTGAGCGCTCCACATTGCTGGTCACATCATGTGGTGCAGACGTCTCTCCCTGTGCAACACAGCAGCAACATATCACACAACCACTACACTGATGAATACACACTACATCCTGTCACCACTTGTGCTCATCATTAATTATGATTAAAACCACCCTGAACCTCCATACATCTGCTTGTGCCAGCAGTGCACGGCAGTACTGACACACATACAACGCCGCAGGACAGTGGATTGTATGTGTGCATCACTTACTGCATTTGACACAGCCCGAGGTGCTGGAGCTCCACCGTGCTTGAGATCCTCCCAGCCCTGTTTGAGACTTGCCAACACCCCTCTACCAGTGTTGCCGGTGGCTGTGTTGCTGCCGCCTGCGCTGCCACTGCCACCTCCAACACCACCGCTGCCACCACCAGCACCCTCACGACCAGCAGCACTAGCACTGCCAGGGTGTTGATCTGCACTGGGCAGCTGCTGCTGCTGCTGGCCTGAGCCTGTCAGGCTGGCAGCTGTATCCTTGACCTTGTCAGCAGCACTGGTAGCAGCACCAGCAGCAGTATCATATGCACCCACAAAGCCTTCTTTGGCATCTTGCAGCAGACTGCCCTGTAGGCACAGACATGCAGATCATGTCAGTGGGTGCATAACTTGAACAGCAGATGCAGTCGACTTCAGAACTCTATGGCCAATGACAGTCTGGAAGACGACACTGCATCCTGCCTTTCCAGCTTGAATAGCATCTTGTCTATGAAATGACAGCATACGAGCGAGGAGAAGCATCAGGCGCTACATCACATGCAGAACAGCAGCAGCTTTGTTTGTGCTGCAACTGTGACGGCAAGGTCACAAGATCAACAATCAAATGACATCAGCAGGATCCAGTGTCCGGCAAGAAGCAGTCACCCATCCCCTTTTCTGCCAACACACGCGCACACAAGACGGTAGCAACATGCATACCAGCAACAGCTACAGATACCTGAGTAGTTATACCCAGCCACATGGACTGCTGTCAAAAACTGCACGCACAACACTGATAGTTACATGGGCCTGCACAGCGGCATGCCAACAAACCAAATAAAATCACACCTGCTGCTGCTGTAGCTGCTCTTCAGCATTTTTTCCAGCAGTGCCATACACACTCATGGCCTGCATATGCCGCTGCTGCTCATCAGCAACATCCACCTTTAGACTGGCTGCTAGATTGCTGTCAGGCCCCTCAGGCCTTTCAGCCTGACTGTCAGGCCTAGTGGCAGCATACTCCACAGGCACCCGCAAGCTGGAGACTAAGCTGTCATCACCAGCAGTCTGGGTGCTGTAAGGCCTGTCATTAAGGCCCCCAACAGCTTGCTCAGGGCCAGTGGTCAGATCATATGCAGATTGGGCTGCCTTAGTGCTGTGCAACACCTACATGCACGTGCAGCATATGCAGCAACGACATTAAACATCACCTCGGCTGTTTACTGCCACAATGATGCACCAGACCACAAAATCCTTTGCTTGTCCTCCAGGCAATCCACCAGACTGCAACACTCCAACAGACCAAACTGTGGCCAACAGGCCAACAACAGATGAGACTAAGCGCTAGATACACAGAAAGTGCAACACTAAGGTATGTAATACTCCTTGCCTTCACCTCTTGTCATGCCCAGCAAAACCAAACAGCCAGACTACAGAGTGTTACGGTCTGACAACACTGCACATATGCTGGGCAGAAGAAGGCGTACAATTCACACACCTTCATGAAATCTGCTTACCTCATCATCAACCCTCATGCTGCTGGACACGCCTTCAGATGCCTCATTGGCCTTGCCTTGCACTGTGGCAGCAGCTTCAGCTGTCCTGTCACGTGCTGCTTCTGCAGTCTCAGAAGCCTTGTCACGGGCAGCGGCAGCAGTATCAGATGCCTTGTCCTTGACTGAAGTGGCAGCATTAGATACTGTCCCCTTGACTGCAGCAGCACCATCTGCTGCCTTATCGCGAGCAGCAGCAGCAGCGTCACTTACACTGTCCTTTGCTGCCACTGCAGCCTCGCTGACCCGACCTGCACCTGCATCTCCTGCTGCGTCTGCTGCTGCTGCTGCCTCAGGAGCTGGCTGAGCAGTTGCTCCACCTATTGCTGCTGGCCCTGCTGACTCATCAGGAATGACCCCACCTGCGAGCAATTCCTCACTGTTGCTGGCCAGGTTCACCTTGGTGGCAATGCCTGTCACAAGGTCCGCCAGCCCAGCCAGCAAACCACCACCAGTTGCACCTGTTCCTGTTCTGGTGCTAGTGGCAGTGTCCACACCTGTTGCATCTTTAGCAGTCTGCACTGCTGAATTTATCCCCTCCTGCACATGGCTGGCAGCATCTGAGAGGCCCTGCTTGGCTGCATCTGCTGCTTCTGCTGCCCCGTCCTTGAGTGCTGAAGTGTCAACACCAGGCGCTACATCTGAGGCTCCTGTGCTGTCAGTGGCAGCAGCAGAGGTAGCTGTGGTGGACTCCACGTTACTGCTGCTGGTACCTACAGCAGGCACAATGTTGCTTCATCCAGATAGAAGCCTACCCAGCATGTGCGTATCTCTGCAGCAAGCATATGCTGCTGCCATGCAGTTGCGTTTGATGCCTTCCCCTGCACCGGTCTTTTTTCACCTGCTGGTGTTTTGCCTCCCTCCAGAGCCTCCTTGAGCCCCTTGAAGTCTCCCACCTCCACGTGTGCGGTGCGGGGGTCACTATCAACAGCCCCGGCAGGAGCATCACTGCCACGGAGACTGGCAGACGCATTGCCGCCAAGGCCAACAGACTCCTGGCAGAAGTAAAGAGGCGGCACACATAGCACTCAGAAAAAACACCAGTGGCAGTCCAGTTATGTGCTGCTGGTACACTAGATCACACAGCAACACTGCTGCAGCTCAACAACAAAAGCTCCACCAGCATCTGCACATGAAGCAGCGCAATCACTCCACCCCCCGGAAATTATGACATCAAAGCCAGGCATGACAAGCAGAGGTTAGGTCTCTTGTTGGACAGCACTCACCAGCAGTCCCCGGCCCGCTGCCTTTGCTGCTGACACGACATTGGCTCCTCCGGCCGGGTCGCCTGCACTAACCCCGACATCCCCTTCACCCAGGTTGCCCTGCTCCTTGGGCGAGGCAATGGTGGGCTGGCTGCCGTCACGACCACTGCTGGTGAAGCTCTTCGCCTCATCAGAAGTCAGGGCAGGAGTGCGGGACTCTGGTGGGACAGGAGCAGCAGCAGGCAAACCATGCAGCAGGGCTGGGGTATCAGCGCTGATTGAGCTACACTGGGGTTTGGAAATTGCTTAGGATAGCAAAGGACAGCAGAGACAAGACTCATGCTACTTGATCTGCACCGCCACAAGCTGAGCATAACTCCAGAACTCCCCGTCATCAATATAGGTGGAGTTGCTCAAGAACACTACCTGATCGCATCCAAAGTGCGACCAGAACACACACCACACTTCTGGTGCTGATTATGTCGCACTGGGCCCCCCTGCTCACCTGTGACTCCTGCTCCCTCACTTGCCCTTCCTCCTGCCTCGCCCGTGTACTCCGGGTCATCACTGCCAAACGCCACACCCTCATAAGCAGCGGCGCCACCAGTGCTGCTCCCACCACCACCCAGACCCAGGGCACCCTGGAGCAGCAGCAGAACAAAGGGAACCCGGGCATAGCAAGGGACAATCAGCACCTCCTCATGTGTCTTACAGACCATACACCCCCCCAAAAAAACCATAGCAAGGGTGCACTGCAGCATAGGTACGAGGCACAGCTGGTACACACATTCTGCACTGCCAACCAGCAGCAGCCGCAGGGAAAGCTGTACCCTGTAGATCACACAGCGGCAGCAGTGAATTTGGGAGCAGTGTTGGTGCCAGGTCTGTGTCCTTCTTAGCAACACACGCACCTTTACTGTCTCCTTGGCCCTGTTATACATGTCTGCTGCCTGGTCTGCCACACCACCAGCTGCCTCAGCAGCAGTGCTGCCAGCCTCATTCAGCTTTGATGCAGCAGCAGCAGTGGCATCCCTCACGCGAGAGGTGGTCGTCTGATCAGCGGAGGCAATGTTGCCCTTGATTGACTCTCCAAGGTCTGATGCCTTGTCGGCCACGTTGGAGTACAGATCGGCTTGTGCGTGCTGGATCTTGTCTGTCATTGTGTCCCCTGATGGCACTGAGGTGACTGTACCGTGTGGAAAACTCTGTGGAAGAACACAGGGCCAATGCATGTTACTGTCCCTTTACCAGGAAACGACACAAGATCAGAACTGCTACCGCAGTGCCTCAAATCAGTACAGGCTGCCAGCCCACTGCTGCTGCTCCAGCTGTGGCCAACTGCTGCTTCAGGCACACTGACACACTGACACGCAATGGTGTGAGTAGCACATGGTGCCATCATAAGCGTCCATGTATGCACATAGCTCCTCAGATATCCACATCCTGGCGTATTCAGCCGTGCTCGGTTTGTGCTTGCACGGTTGCCTGCCAGCTAGCACTGTCCAATGTGACGGGGGCCACATTGGACAGGGGCCAGAAGTACATGTCGATGTTGCTGCAAGGTCTGCACATTTGAGCAGCAATCCAAACTACTACATGACTCTGAAGCAAATTACCTGGGTCTGCTGAACGCGATCTTGGTCAGCAAAGCTGTCCTTCAAGCGTTCCGCGTCAGCGTGTGCTGCTTGGAGCTCAGCTGCTACCTTGTCGGTGTCCTGACGGAGGCCAGCCTCCAAACCTTGCTTCTGATTACGTGCCCTCTGTATATCTGCGATGCTAATGCCCTGATCGGCCATGCAAACGCTGCTCTTATGGTAGGTGTGCTTTCGATCGTTGCCAAAGTATATTGTCACGGTGGCTTGCACTGTTGAATAAAGACAAAATCATAATTCACACATAGCACGTAGCGGAATATAAGCTTGAGGTGCTGCATAGCAGCGTCGGAACGGCGAGTCCGCGTATGACGTATGCAGT
Source organism: Coelastrella sp. MACC-549 (assembly GCA_018290735.1). Taxonomy (NCBI): domain Eukaryota; kingdom Viridiplantae; phylum Chlorophyta; class Chlorophyceae; order Sphaeropleales; family Scenedesmaceae; genus Coelastrella; species Coelastrella sp. MACC-549. The sequence continues at coordinate 49,482 of JABEVS010000325.1, forward strand.
GAGCCAGTATGATACAACACTCGTGTCTTCAGGTGGTCAATACTTGCTGATTCTCTGCCAGTGACGTTCGTGTGTTCTTCGACAACAGCTGCAAGCTCAAAGTATGTTGCAGTGAGGGTTTATACCACAAATTGTGTTGCTTGCGCCCTGGCCGTATCTGAATGCCCTTGTACTGCCTTTGGAGGTCCTCTGCTGTCGGATACAAGTGACACATGCAACCCTTGCCAACACCCCATGCATACATGCAGACCTACAGTCTGTAGTTGCCGCAGTTGTCTAGAGGCAACTTGGGTCTTACCTACCTTGCTGTGACGTATAGGTTAACCTAGCATCAGCAGAAGGGCCACTACCAGTGGTAGTTGGCAGAACACATGAAGGTTGAAATGCATGCAGTAGCTGCAGCATGTGCAGCGTTGTGCAGTGCTGCTGGCGAGGTCAATCATGCTGGCCCAGTTGCTCACTACAAGCAATGGGAGATGGATGGCATGATTGAATGCTGCAGAGGAGGTCAAAGCTCGACTTGAACGCAATCCAAGCAGAGCTGTTTACCAGTGATCAGCCTGCTGGCACATTCTGGTTGCAGTCATAGATGGGATATCATACTTTCTCAAACAGCATGCTTCTGTCGACACCACTGACTAGAAAGGCCCAACCAGGCAAACCTCCCAGCAAACCCCATTCTAGGTCAGGTTTGGTCAGGCAGTTTGACTGCAATATCAGTATGGTGATTGGCAAAAGCATATGTGTGCCTTTGGTGCCCACCCACTCACAGCGTGGAAACAGTAACAGCAGCATCAAATAGCTACGATTTTGGATAATGTGCTCTTCAAAGTGTGCTGTATTCACCAGCACTAGCCACCACAGGCTACCAGCAGCTCTGATGCTGCAGCTGATTGGCCTCCTGACCGGATAATGCGCGTAATTTACCTCCCTCCGCCCACCATAGCCAGGTAACTGCTAGTCATAATTATGCACATCTGGGTGGAAGCACCCTGGCTTCACTCCTGCTGCCGGAATATGTACATTCAACAGCCGTGCCACCTGTGCATCACTGCTGTATGTGCCCAACATGCGCAGCGTCTGGTTGGTTGTCTGTGCTGCTGGTCGAGCTGCTGACAGGAAGTCCAGCTGGTGGTTCTGCAGTGTAGCAGACGCACAGAACAACACTCAGCTGGTGCAATGATGGTCACCATATGCACCTGCTGCACACAGGGATAGTGAGCCTTTTCAGACTTAAGGATTCTGCTGACCATTAGAACCCTGCAAATAAACTGGACATGCTGGCATGTTGCAGTAAGTAAGGCTGTTGTTTGTCCTATTACTTCGCTCAGATGCTGCTGCTCGCATACGTTGTGCAGAGGCCCTGAGGGGTCAGCAATTGCTGTTGCCCCTGGAATGGTGCTGGCTGGTGCATGCCACTATCTGCTTGTATGTATCAAGCTGCCACTGCATCTATATGCCACTGCACCTATCTATCCCGTCAACTGAACTTGGTCCCCGGCGAATGCCTGCCAGCTGTTAGCCCACGCCATGTACACGCCCCAACAGCAGCTGGGCAGCGCCAGTTGTGCTGCATGACATGCAGTACATCAGGCCGCATAAATTTGTAGTTGCATTGCTGGCCTGGCAGGCCTCACCTTGTAGTATGATTTGAGTGTTAGCGGATGTAAGCTTGACAAAGAAGGACCCTGGCTGGTTGTTGTGAGACTGGCTGCAGCTGCCTCATGAAAGCTGCGTGTCAACAGGGGAGTATTATTGTTGCTTGCAAACCTGCATGCCATGCAGGTGTGCCCCAAGTGTGTGGTGACAATGTCGCAGCAATAGTGTTGTGATACTGCCATGCACCTGCTAGGTGCAGAGTAAGCACTTTGGGACATTAGCAGCATGCAGCACTGCCATGCAGCCACTGGCAAGCCATATCAGTGCTACAGCATTGCTGCTTTCTTCCCAGCATGCCTCAAGCACTGCTTGAGTTCCAGAGTCTGTGACTCCAGTACAGTCATGCTTACTGCACTTAGTATCAGTGACACAATGGAAGGTAGTTGCAGCATTGAGCAGCTGCTGTAAGCCCACTGCAACGTGTACCTTAAGGGTTTTAGCCTAGATAACCTTCAAAAGTTTTGAGGCCAGGATCATGCAGCAAATGCAAGCAGTCATGCAACACAGTACATATGTATGCAGCTGCCACTGTATTTCAACCAACAGCATGGCTGAATTTCTTTACATACCCACTGGGTCGCCCAGCCACTGGTTGATGCAGTACATTATTGCTGCTGCTGAGCTTCCCTGTTGATCTTGTTAGCAGCACTCTAGGAAAACTGAGGGTGACATCCAATGCTGGTGGTTTTGCTGCCGGCAGCCGCGTAGACCTGAGATTCTGGCGCACAGTGGCATCAGCGGTCAGTCGGTCATACACGCTGAGGCTGTTGGGGAAGTTGTAGACCCTGTCGCGAAGTACCAAGGGCACAATGACACATCATTCAGTATACGATATGTTGTAGGTGCACCTGATGCACATGCTCAGCCGCTAAGCTCCTGTTCTATTCCCAACATAAGGGGCACTGCCCCTGGCAGGTCTGAAACAAGGTCCTTCTGTATTGTACATGGGCAATTTCACACAGTTAATAGATTGTGCACAAAGTGGCTGATGCATGAGCACAAGAAGGTATGAAAACATATTGTATCAGTCGTAATAAAGGCGGGCAACGACAAAGCACGCCTGCAATAAGCTTTGCTGCCAAAATGTTGCAGGTGACCCTTGCACACCTGCCATACTCGCAACCATGCTTCTTCTGCATCTCTGCTCGCTCTAGGTAGCTTAAAGTTGATGGAAAGGTGACTTTATCAGCTATATGCTCCAGCTGACCGAATGTTTTGCGAATTCTTGGTTCTACCTCCATGTCTGTGTCTTGTACTAACTAGGCGCAGACAATGCCACAATAAACAGGCATTCAATTGAATAACATGTACGTATTTAGCTGACGCTGTAATATCGTTTGCTCGCTGCGGCTACTTCGCCGCATGTACAGTACTGTACTTACCTGCATACTACTTTAAGACATAAGTGCATTCTGCGGAATAATATAGTATGTCTGATGTAGCACCATTGGATGCTGTGATAACAGGTTGCGCACTGTCCCGGCCTGCGGGTAACATAGCACCGGAAAGTCCCGCCCGACGGCAATACGCCGGGCGCTTGTCAGGCAAGCGGATTGAAACAGTGTTCTTGCTCCAAGCCTCAAGCGTGCTCGGGCACCTGTAGCGCAGCATGGGCGATATGCAGAGGAGTCAGCTAGCTTCTGTACATGGGTGCGCCAGACGAGAGTGGAAAGACCTGGTGAAGATAACTGCGCTGGCTGTTGCTGAGGTCAGCTATCTGGCCTGGTTGTAGCCACTGAAAGCAGTGTATCTGTCAAACCATGCAGCTGGTGTCAGGGCAATGCAGCACAGCAGCAGCACCAACTACGACAGATGTGCTGGGGCACCCCTCAGCCGTGTTGATCGGTTTATGTCATGGTATGTCACAGCAGTGAGACATAATCACCCTCATATACTGCGATAGCTGTGTGCAGGGTGACTGTAAGACCGTAAAGCGCATCCTGTCAAAGCGGCCAGAGTACTGCAGGTGCGTCTGGACACGTCTGACTTAAGCTGAGCCTTTTGCTGCATTGACTGTTGCAGGCGGCGTTCGGTAGCAGCTAAGGTGTGTTGGATTGCCAAATGATGCAGTCAGATCGCTGTCGACACCCTAAGGTGCTGGGCATTTGCACTCACCGCAGCAGGGGACACCGTTACCTGGGGAAAAGCCACTCTGGATGTGACATACGGCAACTGCCAACTTGCTGATGATTGTTGCTTGTGCCTTGTTTGATGCAGGCACATATATCACACAGGATGGGATTCTTGAGCTTGGTCAAAGGAGGTGAGCTCTCCTTCCTAGCACTGCAACCACCTGGTGTCAGCACTGCTGCTCACAGTGCTGCTCACAGCTCACACTCTCTGCGGGGATGATCAAGGTGCACCAAATCCAAACATGCTGATGTTGTGTCCAGATCAAGCAGTGTGTCAGCTGCTGCTTGACCATGGAGCTGACATCAGCCAGCCAGATGCAGCAGGAGCAACACCCTTGATACATGCGGCATCCCAAGGCCACACAGCAGTTGCACAGCAGCTGATGGACAGCGCAGCAGCAGCAATTCTCGGGCGTCAGGTGCTTCTACAGCATGTCACCAATACAGGGGAGACCGCCGTGATGGCAGCTGCCAAAAATGGGCACTTAGAAACACTGAAGGTATGGTCAGGGACTTGACAACACGCCACTAGCGCCATGCAAGTTGCATGGCGCTGTACACATTAGTGTGTTGCACGCCGTCACGGCAGATCATGCCCTGTCATGACTACTTATCATGGATAGCCGAGTAGTACATCAAGTACTGCTGCAACTTTGTAGTTTTTACTTGGAGGTGCAGTCTGACATGATCATCCTGAGTCTGGTTGGATGCCATCAGCCGCTCACTTGCAATAACCTGAAGGTAACACTGTGTAAATTTGACCTACACTGCAATGGCAAACTGAGCTGGTTTGAACCTTGTGTCTGCAGTTTCTTGTGTCCTATGGGACCAGCGTACTGAACACCAACCTTGAAGGCTGCAGTGCCATGCACTTAGCATGCAAACACAACCAGCCAGCTGTGCTACAGTATTTGATACAGCAATGCAATTGCAGCTGCAATCAACCTGACCATAACGGCATGACACCCATGATGATCGCTGCAGCTACTGGTGCTCAAAGAGTAGTACAGCTGCTTTTGCAGAATAGGCAGCAGTGGGGAGTGCGGGTTGAGGGACGTGACAAGGCTGGAGACACCGTCCTAGTGCATGCGATCAAAGGGAATGATCCAGAGGTGCTGGAGGCATTGACAGCTGCTGAGATAATACTTGAAGCCAGTTGGCCAGAGGAGGCCGGCCAGTCGTGCCAATCTGCTGGTCCAAGGCCATTGGACTCCAGCAGGCAGGACATCTCCCATATGAATCAGGAAGAAAGCGGCCCCAGGCTGGAGCAGCAGGTGCAGCGGAGTGCTGCTGAAAGAGCTCTGCAACGGCTTCAGTATCCAAGCCTTCAAGAACCGACTCATCAGCACTGTGGCAGTATAGAACATGACATGCTTCACAGTAACAAAGCAGAGTACGCAGCAAAGACAGCGACAAGAGGAGACAGCCCATTGGCAGCGACACCAGTATTGGACACTGCTGGTTACGCCACTAGTGCCAGTGACAATGCTGAAACAGGCTCACATTCCCAAGATGCTGTGATGTACATAGCTGCTGCACATGGGAGTGCTGCTGTCATTGAGTGGCTGCTCAGAAAAGGTGTAGGTGAGCAGCAGCCTGCCTGTCTAACAAGACCAGCACAATCATTGTAGCCAAATAACAAAGTGACTCAGTCTACTCCATATCAATTGACAAACTCATTTCTGCAGCAACCATGATGCCAACTGGCAAAATCAAACTTGCCACTGTTGAATCACCAGCAGGGCCAGCATTATACATGATTTGAGGCAGAAACAACATGCCATATTCACCAGATCGTCATGTTGCAAGTATATGTGCTTGCAGGTATGGGATGTGTTGATGCTGAAGATGCGCACAGTGCCGTCTTTGCAGCTGTCAAACATGGACAAACCGGTGCTTTGCACTGCCTAGTGCAGCAGACTGGCTGTTCTCTAGAGCCACGGGACTACAGGTCAGCAGGCATGTCACGTGCCAGGCTGCATCCATTTTGGCAGTGCTTTTTGATGAAAGCAATGTGCATGTTGACTCGTAAGGTTTGACGCTTGTGGGGCACTGCGCATCCATGACTCATGAGTAATGATCCCTGCCAATAGCCACCACAGTCACTGTATGAACAGTATATACCTTTATCGTGAGTGATGATGGCTGGCAGCCACCAAAGATCTGTTGCTGCCTCAATCGTGCACCCATGACCTAGATCCATGACGGCCACATGAGAAGCACTTGCAATGATGACTGCATCATTGACGCACACCCTGTAGCTTGAAGGCCTTCAAGCTAGGGTGTGCTATTGCTAACAGTGTTCAACACAGACAAATTTGGTATAAATACGGAAAATTTTTACCATCATGGCAGACAAGTCGTGTATGTTTGTACTGGCTTTGTGCAGAGGATGGACGCCCTTAATGTGGGCTGCTGCTGCTGGCCATACCAAGACGGTTCGCCTTCTGGTGCAGCTTGGAGCTGATATGCTGGCACAGGACCTGAATGGAAGTGTGGCTCGTCAGGTGGCACTTGAGAGTGGCATGAGAGCAACTGCGGAACTGTTGAGCCATCTGGCAAGACACAGGCTGCTGATGTAACGTAATCACAATCCTACAGTGGCTCATGTGCTGGCCACACAGCAGCCATAGTGTCCGCAAGTTTGCTGGCAGCAAGCTGAGCAAGGAACATGCGGTGTCATGGCCAATGTTGTCAATGATAGTATTGTCTACACAGGCATGTTTATGCCTCCTTCTTGGGCCTGGAGCCATGCCTAGACATCTTCAAGGGCCCGTGTTAGGGTCAGGCCACTAGAACAACAAGGCCCGGGGCTACTGAAACTTTCTGAGTCAGTGACCTACTCAATCAAAAATCTTGATCTCTATGATTGTAGATCCTAGGTTTCACGTGCCACATATGATACGAAGGCAAATGCAGAATTCCTCAAGTGTCCAGGGCTTTCCCAAGCCTGCCGGGCCCGGCAGCCAGGGCTGGCCAGGCGCTAATAATAACTCACAGAATGTACAATAGCAGCACCACTGCTCCCGGAGGCGTTTGCTTACTGTGAAAGTATGCTGACAATGCTGCAGCGTAGTGAAGTATCTCATCTGGCCATGGTAACCTACCGTGATGATTATCGCGCTTACAAAGCGCACTGCGTAGGATGTGTCAGCATCAAGCTCAATGGTCCCGCTCTCAAGGGGTGGCACTCTGGGGCCATCAGCGCCCTGCCCAGACTCTATGAGTGGCACTGCCGCCCATTGAGTACTCGCATTACTGTAGCTGGCGACGGTCGCCCATTTGAGGAGCTTGCAGTTGGAAGACTACACGTTCAAGCTGAGCTGTCACCGGCATCGACACCTGTCTCTAGAGATCTCCGCTGCCGCACGCCATACGACGTATACGCATGCAGCTGCAAGTTGTTGACGGCGATCTGATGGCACACTCCTAGTGCCACCGCGATCGCGCCCACTATCGTCGACTGCTGTCGGCTAAAGCGTGCACGCCGACACGTGTCGGCGAAGCCCGGGAAGTGCGGTAGAGGGCTTGCTCAGCAGGCAGTTTCACAGCATGCCGCATAACGTTGATTTTTTATAATATAAACTCTATATATTATAAACTTTATCGTTATCGTGATCATTCGAAATGATTGGACGGGCCTTATCGTTGGATCGGGAGCGATGGCATCATAGATTGTCCTCCGCCCGGAGCCAGATGCGCTGCTGGTGTCACACTGATAAAGATTCAATCAGACAGACACGACAACAGACACATTTGCACGCAGTATGCGCGTGGAAAAATATCAGCTTGCCTGTATGCATGGTCCCCTACTGTCCGATGTGCAGCTGTCACTTCTGTGATCATGCTCCTATGTCCTTCCATCGTCTATTTGTTTCTAGTATTACCTGCAGCACAATCAGAAGTCGTTAGCTTCCGTCCTGTAGTCCAGCCACACATCAAACATGCAGGGGACCAAAGGGCGGAAACCGGCGAGTCCTTCCTCCTTATCGCCTCCGTGCTGCAGGTGAACGGTCAAGCCCCAAACGGTCCAGCTGCCAGATTGACCTCGCACATAGGGCAATTTCAACACAAACAACTGGTTAGATTAGCATTAGGGGGTGAGTGATGTGCTCCGGAGCAGAAAGCAGTCCGTAACCAGCACTACAAGCCATCAGCAACAGCCATGGTGCCACCGGCCCCTGAAACTGCTGTTAACGCCTCTTTGCGCCTGCTACTTATCATAAGTAGCTTTCTGTTGTGTACATCATTTAATACAGGTGCCTGTGTATTACATCAATGTTCACTGTACCATCACTGTTTTCTATCAATTTCACGGATATTTTGCAGTCAGGTTGCACGCGTATCACCGACGGGCACAAAGTGCTCCCCATCTGATTGTTGTGGTGGTATGTATTGAAATATGTGTAGCTGTATTGACCAGGGTTACACCTCAGAATGTTCTAACCGCTGCATCCTGGTGACCTGCCCCTCCCCTGTGTGGCGTTACAAGTGTGGTCCCCGAGTCCCTTGCATTGACGGTAGCAACCCACAGTGGCATCCAATGATCCAATGAACCAGTGGCAGATACGAGCTGGGCGGTGCACCGCCTCCCTCCTGTTACCACAGACTATACCACATATATGTGGTACGTATCATTGACACAGCCATCAATCGCAAGATAATGCAGCAACTGTCCGCATCACTGCGGTACTGTCCAGGCTCAGCCTGGATGATGCATCAGCCTGCATAAGCAGGTCCAGCAGGTAGTGACTACCTTCATATAGTATATAAGTGCCCAAACGGTGTTAGCTGCCATTGCCTAGATAGATATCTCCACGTGCACTTCATACCAGGCACTACACAACCTGACCACACTGCAATCAGACCAACAGTTGCCACAAACCTCTATGTAAGGTAGCACAGCACTTGCCCAGAGCTTAACTGTCATTGACGGATTTGTGTCACGATATGTCCTATCAGTCACGCACTGGGCTTTCACACAGCACTTATGGCTTCAAACCCTTCAGAAGCTGCCAGTGAGGGTGCAAAATGTAGTCACACAGGTCACTTTAAACACAATAGACTTTAAGGAATACTGTCAGCAAACCCTGGTCTGGAACTCATCAGCTGTAATCACAGCAGTTATTTAAGGAGGGAACTCATGCCATCACCAGGAGCATGCGCGCTAGGACAAAATGTTCCTGTCACAGGCACGCTGCAATCAATGACCAGCTGTGCCTGGACACATTGCCATGAGCCAAGCTCACCATCATGCAAAGTGCATAGTGACATTACCTGCTTGTGCTAGCAGCTGTTGTGATTATCATGAATTGCGGCTGAATGGTTTTGGGTCTTGTCCGAAGGCTGTCAGTGGTCCAGTTCCCTGATGAGCTCAGGGAAGCAGCTGCCAACTTTGTCGCCATAGCGGCTCTTGATGCGGTGACACCTGCAGGTGGTGGTTGCCAGAAATAGCAGCACAGTGATTCAATCACCAAGTTGATGCGAGTGGTTTGGAACAGGTATGGCAGCGAAAGCTGCTTCCAACATGTATGATGTTTGCGACTAATAATGCAGACAGACAAAAAAGATGACATGTTATTAGGCCAAATCTTCATTGAACAGCAACAAATCTATATGATGGGCAGCCAGTGCAGGTCGCCTTGTGCAGTGCATGTGTACTGGCAATGTCTCATGACTGTGGTCAGCTGGATATCAGCTCGCTTCAGGGCTGTGTGATCCTTGTACCTGATAGCCACTTGATAGTCATCCACCACCACCACATTTCGCTCAGCACCTGGGGTCACCAGTCAGCAACAGCACTGATGCAGATCAGGTTGATCAGCTGCCGGCTGCTCAAGGTGATCTCCTGCTGGCTGTGCGGATTGCGACAATCACATGCACCCTGAGCAGCGCCTTCAAATGGATTGATCATGCAATTAAAAGTGCATGATGATTAGGGTGCGGATACGCTTGCTTTTGCTGCTTTCATCATCTAAACAAAGGGTTGGGTGCCAAGCATTGCCTCACCTGCCAGGAAGCAGAGTGTATACAGCGCTAGCTCAAATTCAGGTGATGTCCCAATGAATAAGCTTGAGACCGGCTTTTCATAGCCCTTCCAGCTGAATTGAACACTCAGTACACGATCAGCATCATCAACCTGCACAACAGAAGCATGTATCGTCAAAAAAAAGGAATAAGATGACTATCGCATTTGGTTTTGAAGTTTGTCGTGGCAGGTACCAACTGGCAGGCTGTTGCCCTCGAAGGGGCAACAGAAGAGCCATGGACGTGCTTGACCTTGACTACTTCCACTCAATGAGCTGATCAGCATCCTGGACAGCAATGTCAAGTGCTGGTTGCTGTTGATGTACTTGGGTAGGCAGACAAACGATTGTTCAATGGTTCTGTGGCCCGGATGCCTGCCGCAAACACATACATAAGCCATGCTCAGGCATGTGCCTGGTTGCTGTCCCACCTTGGCTGTTTCTGCCCGTGTCCTGCCAAAGAGGAACCCCTTGTAGTTCAAGTTGCCCTTGCGTTCTTCAATCCAGAAGGTTACCCAGTTGTGGAACCCGGAGACAACGTCTGCAACAGCAATGGGGCAAATATGCACGTTAGTGTGTGGCTTAGCAGCAAGACCTCTGTGGCAGTCACACATGCCAGTTGTCAAGCACCACAAGCAAGTGCCGCCAATGAAGACTGCTGTCAAACTTTGCTGCAACAGCGCCCAGTGTTTGTGTACTACTGGCCAGTGCTTTATAGGCTAGTCTGTGAAGGACATGCGCAGCACGCAGCAGCAGCTGCATGCTGAAGGCCTTGGGCATGGTTGCTGATACTGATAATCAAAACGGCTGAGATGTACTTGCTCACTGCTGGTTGTGTCCTGCTCTCCAACAAAAACATGCTCAAAGCCACAGCTGTCACCAGCCTCGTCTCTGCGGTAGAACTCAAACCACATCTGATACAGTTGGTGCTTGAAGTCTGAAGGGGTTGCAGGTGCCAAACCCTGCAGAAAGCACAGCAGTGAGCGGTCCAGCAGGAACTAGACAACTTTATCTGCTTCCTAAATGGTGTTACGCAGAGAGTAAGAAGCCGCCATGTCTGCAGGTAAACCAAAGTTCAGAGGAGGCGCCTGATTCTTGGCAGGTTACCCTGACAGGAGCTGTCAGGAGCTGTCAAGGGTATGCCATGGTAGAAATATCAGCAAAGTATGCACCTTGATCAACTTCTACAGAAAGACAGTGCAGGCAGTTTGCAAAAAGCATTGTCTGCTAGGCTTGGTCACTGGCAGCTGCTTACCTTTGCCACTAGAATATTGTGGCAGTACTGCATGGGTCTTGTGGCGAGGACGGCATCAAGGAAGTCCGACACTTCCTTCTGCTCCTGTGCTGTCACCATTTCTGCAGTACCGGTAGCACTGCATATTCAGCATATCGACAGCGTCAGACAACACCACAAGCTTTGCTGTGGTGGTTGTGTGATTTTTGCCATCACTGCACACCACAACTGAGTTTCCCAAGTGTAACCTGTGTTCAATCATCATCAATGCAGGCTGCCCATGCAAGGAGTGCCGCTGCACAATGTGTCTCATTGGTCACAACAACATGTACTGATGCTTGCACTGGGATCACAGCCGCAGCTACATCTGTGAGCCCACCTTGTGTAGTTGTCCAGCAGATGGTAGAAGATAAGGAATGTGGGCCTTTTCCACACATTTTCACTCACTTTGTTGAAAAGCCTGCAGCAGAATGGTACGGGTCACGTGCAGTTGTAGAGTTGCCTTGCAGTGAGCCATCAAAGTAGCTTCATACCATTGTGATGTGTGATGAGAAAGTCCGGTATTGCACCAGTACTGTGTATCACTGCTAAATTAGCTGCTGCACTTTGCGTCATCTGCTGCATTCTTGCGTACAGATACAGGTAATAGGTGCAGCTCACGGCAGAAAAAACATGTAAGCCTTGAAAAGTGGTGGCTATGCAATGGCCACAGATGTTGGAAGATACCTGAGCACTGTGCAGCTTTGGGGTGGGGTGAAGGGGGCGCTCATACCTGTTTGGGCAGGCATCTCCAGCTGCGTGGAAGCCCTTCCCGGACTGGACATCAATGACATAGTCTCTGCCAGGCTCCAAGCGGTTATCATCAAGTGCCCATAGTTGTGCAACAGCTGCGTTCAGATCGCTCAACTCATGTTGAGTGGGCTGTGGGGTGGGCCTGCTTGTGTTTGGATATGCTTGCTCCGGCACTGCAACATGACAGAGTTGACGACATCCCCGCAAACGTCTGCAACGGTCAAGCACTAGAGCCTGTTTCGCTCGCAGGAAGGGCATCAGACAAACGTTGGGAGTTCTAACCGCCTTGCATCAAATGCAAGTATCGGGTACAACGGCAAGGCCTGCGATAGGTATCTACAGCTGTAACCAAGGTATCGTGCCTGAGGTGCAAGCACAATGAATCACCTGCATCAGCTGCAGGTGACGACGCCAAAGAGCAAAAGCAACTAAGCAGCTGCCGAAGGAACTCAGCCATCTTTGCAGTCACATCCAAAAAGAAAATGTGAACAGCTGCAGACCTGCTAGTAGTAAGCCATTGCGCTCGTTAGGTCTTTTTTTGACGCGGTCACGTGGGGTTCGATGCAGAGCAGTGAGCTGACAACGTGAACGCGCGGGGTGTGTCAATCGCTGATTTAGCAACTGGACGTAGCTTAATACTGCTTGGTGGGGTTCCCAATCAGACGTCGATCAGCGTACTTCGTTCCTTCACGGCCTTCAACACAGAACTTATCAGCTTAATCTTGATTGCTCCAGTATGCTGAGGCACACCGGTGTCTTGCCGGGCTTGCAGCAGGTGGCCAAGCTCCTGCCTGTCGTCAGTTCAGAAGCAAGTCGATCGCTGAGTTCATACCAAACGGTGCGTCTTTCCGATGCACTGCGTGCAGTCAACAGTGTGATGGATCTTTCGAGCAGTTTTTCTTGCTAATCATCGTGCCAAGCAGTCTCCAAGTCCCCATTCTCAGTGTCTCTGTACTGCTGTGGCAGGTCGAGGCTACTCTATTCCCTGGGGACGGCATCGGTAGGCATAACGCTGCAGCTAGTACATACCAACGTTTAGCATCACAGCCAACTGCATCATCTGCTCTCATTGCTCAAACCATCGTGGGGTCCAACCAGGAGTAATCGATCACAATGCAAACTGCTGAAATGGCTCAGCTGTGCACAGCCGTTTATCAATCAAATGCACCATGCTACCCGTGCCTTTGGTCGACGTATGTGGTTGCCATTGGAACGCATGGCACAGGCTGACTAGACAGTGACAGTTGAATGGGCTATGGCCCGAATGCAGCATGCATCAGTCACCTGTCAGGACTTCACAGCATCCCAGCATGTTGTGGTGAATTGAAAAGCTGGCATATCTTCCAACCTCCAGCGTGTTCACCACTTATTGCAGCTAGTCTGACTCCCTGCAGGTCCTGAGATAGCAGAGGCAGTGAAACAGATATTTGCTGCAGCCAAAGCGCCCATCGTGTGGGATGAGCAGCACATAAGCAAGACTGTTGATGAGCGGACTAACAGCTTTGTGACAAGGGAAAACCTCGACAGCGTGCTGGTGGGTGGACAATGGTCGGTTCAGCTTTGCAGGCAGTCTGAGCCGATTTGCAGGCAGTCTGAGCCGACTGCACCACAGTCAACAATCCTGCATCACCATGCAAACTAGTTGGCAGGTCATCTGGGAGCAGTCCTCCTCAGCAATAGCAGCTGCTTATGGCACTTTGCTAGCGTGGTGGATCGCATCCACATCACTTCTTGTAGGCTTGACCCACCTGCATCCTGTAGTTGAGGTGTCAGCAACCCTGAGCCGTGCATGCCAGACTGAACTTCATCCTGGCTCCAACTTGTGCTGTGTGACTCAGAAACACCGAATCGGTCTCAAAGGTCCCATGACCACACCAATTGGCAAGGGCTTCAGGTCACTCAACCTCACTCTGCGTAAGGAGCTGCAGCTGTATGCCAACGTCCGACCCTGCTTCAGCCTGCCTGGCTACAAGACCAAGTATGACAATGTGAACTTGGTAACAATCAGAGAAAACACAGAGGGGGAGTACTCGGGGTTGGAGCATGAGGTGGTTAAGGGCGTAGTGGAAAGTCTGAAGGTGAGGCACCTGCAATGTGCAACAGTTGCTGAGTCAGCGCAGTGTCCTGGGTGTAGTTTGATTGTGATCATACATGTTATCAGTGTTTGCAAGAGGTTCCTTTGCTACATCGCACTGCTCCTATTTGCAGCTCAATTTTGGAAGGGTCTCAACAGCTTGTCAACTGCAACAGCAAGGCTGCTGATGCTGATGCCCTGGCCCCCACAGCCTGTTCCCTTCAGCCCTGCCGCATTCTGCTCACTTGTGCTGCTGGTGTGTGCTGCGCTGCAGGTGATCACACGCGGGGCCAGCACGCGTGTTGCTGAGTATGCCTTCCAATACGCTCAAGACAACAAGCGCCAAACAGTCACAGCGCTGCACAAGGCCAACATCATGAAGAAAGCAGATGGGCTGTTCATCGAATGCTGCAGAGAAGTAGCAGGTCGGTGAGATTGCTGAGGGAGGGTCAGCTGGTCATGATGGTCCTATTGGCAACAACACAATGGTCATCTGTAGTGTCATCCCTGCAATGTTCCTCTGTGAAGACCTTCTGCTCTGTGAACCATTTCTTTATTGTGCCCTGCCCTCTGCAGAGCGCTACCCTGACATCCAGTACAAGGAGGAGATTGTTGACAACGCTTGCATGCAGTTGGTCATGGACCCGTCAGTGTTTGATGTGTTGGTAATGCCCAACCTGTATGGAGACATTGTCAGTGACCTGTGTGCTGGTCTCATTGGAGGCTTGGGGCTCACACCCAGTGCAAACGTTGGTGAGTCACCACCCCCACACAGTGGGGAAGCCGGCTCTTTGACAAACCAGCGCTGGCTGGTGCGAATCCAAGCAAATCAGTCAGCACATGCAAAGCAATAGGCCACAATCTCATCACGCCCTGGATCCAAAATAGCAGCAACACCTGGTCTATTTCTGTTCTGACGACATTATGGTGCATTCCACTACACAGCTGATACCTAGCTTGCCCTCTCCATGTCGAAACAACATAATGTCCTCGTCGTCAATACTGCTGGTGCAGGTGCCAACGGGCTTGCACTGATGGAAGCTGTACATGGTACAGCGCCTGATATTGCTGGCAAAAACCTGGCCAACCCCACTGCGCTGCTGTTCAGTGGGGTGATGATGCTAAGGCACCTAGGCATGCATGACATTGCAGAAAACATACAGCAGGCGGCACTAGCAGTTATTGCAGAGGGCAAGTACAGAACAGGTGACCTTGGTGGAACATCAACATGCTCAGACTACACAAAGGCTATCATTGACAAATTGCAGACAGACGATAGCGACTAGGCTTGGTTGCAAAAGAGATTGAGCCCATGCAACTGGTTGTGTGTCTTGGAACCATGTGCACACATGTGCCATCCTCTCAGCTGTGTGTGTGTGTGCGTGCGTTTAGCAGTTGCAAGTACAGTTTCTGCAAGATACTGCAGATCATCCCCCCAACTGCCTGGCACATGTGTATGTTTAGTTGTGAGTTACACCAGTGCAGTTCGCATGTTGGCGGGCCAAGCCCAGCCTCATTGGGCTTGTGCACATGTGTGCTGTAACACACAGCGCTGTGTGTAACACGCTAGCTAGCTAGTACGTGCACCAGCTTATACTGTTGTGATTGTGCCTGGCTGATCATTGCCTGGAGTGCCATGGCCAACGTTGGCCAACTAGTACTGGCCAATAGGGTGCCTGTGTTGCATAGCTACAGCCTCAATGACCCCGTGTCTCGTACGCTTGACGCAAGTGTGACAACGACACACTGGCAGGTTGCACCGAGCCATGACTGCCAGATCAGTGCAGCCTGAAGACTTGCCTGATGGCTCGATTGGTTTGCATGGGCAAGGCCTTGCGTTTTTCCATCCTTCCTATAGATGCCCGACAGTAATGACGGTCTCCACTAGGGACAAACAAGGAAGGAAGGAAGGAAGGTCACCCTTACCGGTGGGGACCAACAACTCCATGATATGACTGGAGCAACACACTGAGCTGCTCCGGACTCCGGGATCCTATGGCCAGATATCTTATCGACAACTTGTCGTTGAACGTCCTTGAGAGACTCTAGTCAAGACCAGCTTGTGCTTTCAAATGCTCATGATTAGCCAGACTCTGGCTTCATCGGATGCATGCATGTATCTGGCCTCCATGCATTGCATAAGCACATGCACATGTTCAACATGATCTGCCAGGCAAGTCCATACACTTTGAGCTGATCATCACTGTCGGACAGTAAGGTTGTACTGTACAACGCATGTCAGCGCATTTGCCATAGCATTCCAACTTGCTGCATGGCTCAATTTCTCTTACTAAAAAACATGGCATGTTGGGTCTGAAGCTGCCCACTGTGGTTGTGGCACAACATGAGCCACAACACTACCTGCTTCAAAAGCAGTGCTGCCGCCGCCTGCCAGCATGACACACCAGAAACTAATTTATCACAATTAATCGGTGGAGTTAATGCTTAATGCCGATGGGCAGGTTGACCGTTGCATACAGGTATAGTACACTTGTACCATTCCAGCAACTTCACTGCTGGTGCAGCACATGCCACTGTACAGTGGCCGACATGTCGGCCAGGACTGATGAGTTGTGACTTTCTCTGGATGATGATGATGTCAATGACATTCACGGTACAATGTGAGAACTTCGACGCAGCATGCATACACACCGCACATGATATACCCACCTGACATTTGTAGTACTACACAATCACCACTCATGTGGCACATTGCGGGCGGGTGCAAAAAACTCAAAAGCAACAAAGCCATATGGCAGCATGCATGCTGAACAAACAGATGCAGCACACAAGGCCTGTGGCCTTTTCTGTGCAAGGTTAGCGACTATAAGAATGCACAAGCTCGTGTGTCAACAGGCGATGAATTGACTGTTGGGCACAAGCAGTGATGATGTACAACAGTAGCTGATGTGGTTTCCGACAGGCACATGGGTCCCTGTACAGACATCACAGCAACATCACACCCACCACAGAGCACCAGGAGGGAGAACAGCATCCAATCCACAATGATGACCGTCATCTGGGTGGCCCTGGCCTCGACCCACTCGCAGCACCCATCAGTAGGTCCATGCAATAGATCAACTGGTACTCAAACCAAAAAAGGCCGCTAGTCTGAGAATGACCTAATGTATATTCTTCCCTCAAGACACAGCATCATACAATTTGCAACATTGTGAGGCTCTGTTCAATGGACATGCATGTGTTGTTTTGCGAGCCATGACAAGACATAGGTCTAGCACACAGCATTGCCCCTCACCGACACCAGCAAATGACATGTCCTTGTAAAACTGTTTTGCAAATGTATGGCTGACTTTGGTTCACAATACAAGGGCTTAGCAGCTGCAACAATGCACTCACAACAAGATGGCCATACCCTGATGGCCCTACCCCCAACAAGTCTACTATGACATAGCAAGGTTGAATAGCCCCACACAACTATTAAGCAAGCACTGGCAAAAGTGTGATAAATCTGCCATATGTTGGTTCTAGCATACATTGCGAGTGATCTCACAACAGGTAACTACAGAGCACAAAGTATGGGTACAGGCACACTGAGCGCTCTCTGCTCAAGCATTGTGCAGCCATTACTGGCTACTCACTTACGGGCTGGCAATAGTAGATCAAGGTACTGGCCTGTACTGTACACTTGGCATGAATGGCCAGCTTGATCAACACTCTCACAATGCGTCAACCAACAATATGGCAGAGTCTGTGACAGCCTCTGAGCTACTCACAGAGCCTCTTTGCCAAACCAGGGTGGACAATTGAGCTGCCCCAAATGTTCAGAAGCCTGGCACTCTCTTGAACTCCCTCCAACTGGAACCCATTCAAACACTCAGCTGGTTACTTGCTGCTGACTCCACACCAGGGCACACTGCCATTTTATGCAGCTCAGCGCCCCACACTCTTTTGATGTCCTGTTTGCTCCCCCCAGGCTGTTCACAGTCTGGCCCTGGCTCCCCCTGCCAAGCCTCTGGCAGCAGCAGTGATCTCTTCCTTGCTGGCAGCATTCTTATCTGGTGCAATGTCCTGCGGGGCAGCAGCAGGCAGCACCATCAAGATCTTGCTGCACCATATGACTTCACTGTGCTGATAATGTGCTGCCCAGCACAGCAAGTGATAGAAAAACTTCAAAAATTGCTCACTTTGCAGCAGTAAACTGAAGCGCCTGAACAGTTCACACTGCTGGCAAGGCTACGCCTCTGCTGCTCTGCTCTGCTCACCATTGTTGGGTTCCACATAAAGAAGCCGTAGGGCTTGATCATGAAGCCAACCATCTCAACCGGCATGACTGGGAAGTCCTCCAGCCTTGGCAGATGTGTGACGCCGAATGAGTACCAGATCACAGGGTCAGCATTCACCAGGGACTTGTCCTGTGTACAGCAGCAACACCAGTCCATGTTGCATGGAAGCTAAGTGCATTTATGTGACACCCCGACTAGGGAAGGTCAATATACTGCTCACTGAGCTCGTGGCCTCACAGGCAACCAGTCATTCGTTGTAGAGCATACAAACCCAGACTCATGATCAGTGGCCTGTCTCACCTCCTTGGTCCACTGCTTAAGCCCTAGACAATCCTCACTTTGCACAACATGGTCACCCGCAGGGAACAGCTGATCATCATCATGCGGCGTCACAAAGAGGTGCTTGCTGGCAAAGTATGCTCGCTTGCCAACCAAGCTCTCCGGCTGCATCAGCATGGGGCAGTCTAGAAGAAAGATTACAGCAGCAAAGAGCAGCAGAAGCAGCAGTGGACTCAGTCCTGCAAAACATGCACAGCAACAACCAAGGCATAGGAGGGCAGACATGGAAATACACACAAGTATCACAAGTTTGTAAATGCCTTGCTGCAACCCAGCCTATCTTGCTGCTGCAGAAGCTACACAAACAACACACAAACACACGACTCTGTGGTGCCTTCACTCACTTGATTGAGGGATGAGCTTGAAGCTGACAGGTTGTTTAGTAATGGGATTTACGACTGCAGGGTTCTTGATCTTCCAACCCCGGCCCTTCTCTGGTGCTGCCATTCGCATGGCAGCATGAGTGCTCAGCAAAGGGGTCTCGGTCACCTTGAAGGCGTTGCCTGCAAGAGAAGCACCCAGAACTGATGTCTGATGGCACCACCTCGATTTACGCTGTTCAATGTGTGTGTGCAGCTTGCTGCAAGCTCACTCTGCAAAGCCCACAATTCCAATCCCAGAATCTTTGCAGTTGTGTGCAGCAGTAGTCAGGCTCTCACACGGTGTAAGAAAGAAGACATGAACAGCTGCCAGACACAGTGGATTGCCTTTGGAACACTGGCGACTCACCATGTGGGTTCTCAGGGCCGAACGGGATCTGCTCTGCATTGACCTCTGTCACAATGAGTCCTTTGCCCCCATCACAATCATCAACAGCAGGGTCAATCCTCACGCAAAACAGATGTTGGTGGTTGGATGCCACCACACCTGGTGCCACACTGATGCCGTAGGGGAGATCTTTCTCAGCAAGGCCCGTCACGCTTGTGCTCAGGATGCCTGTCAACTTCATTTCCAACTGTATCGTGCCGTCCAGGTAGAAGTACCAGAACATGCCATACTCATAGTTTGCAAAGGTAGAGACCTGCAGCAACCAATAGGGTCGTGCACATGCTGTAGTGATCAGGATGCAGATGGTCAGCTGGGCCTGCACACCATTGCTGGTTGTTCATGTCAGAGCAGGCAGCAAAAAGAAGCAAACAAGCAAGCATGCTGCCAGGACATGGCTCCAAGGTCACCTCACCTGACTGATGACGAGCCTTCTGTTCCTCCTGACCTCCACATGCCCCAGACGCGTGTCAGTGTGCTTCCACAACATACCAGCATCCTCCTCATGAAGGCAGATGGCCTTGGGAATCACAAGCGCCTCGCCCTGCAAGCACATACTTGGTCATGGTCACATGACAAGCTGACATCCAGGGCATGCCAAACGATGGGGCATCTGCTTTGCTGACCGCACTGGCAGCTTGGTCCATGTGGCAGCAGGTGGCTGCAGATGGTCTGCTGCTTGGCTTACACGACTCACCTGAGCATTGTTGACCACTCCATCGAAGTACTTGATGTGGCCCAGACAGTCACAACCCAATTCAAGGCTGTTGGCAACAAAGCCCATGCCATAGTCCCCCTGCAGCAGACAGTGTGTAAACAAGCAACTTGCTTTGGCGTGGCAGGCTGGCAGTTCGTCAACATTTGATAACTGGATCCAGCTCTTGAGAGCCCCACCAAACAGTGCCTGCATCTGATTACTTTGACAGCGCTGGCTCACCTCATGCAGCTGTCACTGAGCATCACAAGCATGCAATACCCACTCATTGTTGGATGGTGCATCAGCTGTTGCATGTTGTTTGCTAAAGTGGCACCATGTAAGGCATCACTACTCACCACGTCAAAGGCACACTTGCGGATGTAGGGGAAGTTTGGGTCCCCATAAGGCACTGCCATCTCTGCCAGGCTGGCCCGATATAGCACAGGGCGCACTTTCTCAGTGTCTTCAAAGCCGACCTATGAAGCAAACGTGACACAGAGCTACTCAGTATGACACCCGGTCGTATGGTCCAGCCTGCAGGGGGCCAAGTGGGCTCAACAGGCATGCAAGGGGTAAGAGCCACCTTCTGTACCTGCAACTGGAGCCTGCCAGCACTGCAAGTGACGATGCAATGCACATGCCATGAGATTGACTCATGTCAACACGTGTCAACATGAACACACGCCCATCTGCCAAACAATACTGTGTGATGTCCACAATCACAGGAACCTGCTGCTTGTGTTATACCAGCAGGTATTGCTGCATGTAAATGCAATCACCTGGTGCAGCACAAGCCCCTCTCTTGCGTTGAAGCCAATACGTATGTGCCACTTTTGCCATTTCACCAGGTTGCCGTCAACACTGAAGCTGGGCCCCTGAGGCTGAGTGATGTTGATTGGCCTCATGTCAGTGCGCCACTCATTGCCTGTGCAGCAGCATCAAAAAGCCTTGCCAAAATGACCGGCTACAGGCCAACTGCTGATCTCCCCTCTTGATCCATCCCTGCCTGCCAGTCATTTCAATCCTGAAATGCCCAATCATCAGCTGCTGCAGCAGCAAGTGCTCAAAGATCACATCAATCACCCTGCCATAGACTGCCCAGTTTTGTGACGTGCTGCTAGCCTTACCTGTTGTTGCCTTGGCCAGGTCCCTGTGGTAATTCACCATCATGGGGGGCATGCGTGCCGGCTCATCATACATGTCAATGTGAATCACCTTGCCCAGGTTCAGATCAACCAGAGGACACATGTCCAGTGGGTGAGCATACTCATTGTCAGACTTGCATGTGCGGACATACAAGAAGCCCTGCAGCAGGAAGGCCCATATGATGAGGACCAGGCAGACTGCTAGTGCATAGCATCGCTGCTCAACTAGAAGCAATAACTGTGCTGTTAATGATACTTATTTTCTCCTTTGAAAATAATCAGCTGCAGTCCTTGTCATTTCTGCCGTTAGTCCTGCTGAAGTCTTTTTACACACTTAGAGGTTGTTGACTGTGTTTGTGATGCCATGTACTGCTGTTGCAGCAGCAAGGCGCACGTACCTGCATGAGCCGACGTCCACGATACTCATCTGGTGTGCCATGCAAGCTCCAGGGGTCAAAAACAATGAGATCTGGATCTGTGATTCCATACCGCTGAGCCAGCAACTCACGTATGCGGGGGTCTGACATGATGATGTGCTCCGCCAAGACGTTGTCATCAGGGGTGGTGGTGGGCTGCACTCCTTCCAACTATTTGTGCAGGCAGGATGCTTCAATTGAGCATGGCTGGCCTAGCTACTGTGGTTCGATAATGAGGCTGACTCCCAAGCAGGTGATAACAGTAAGCATATACCTGCTGCTGTCTGAATTGCATGTCATGAATGCTTAGAAGATCACCGGGCAGATGGGGGCAATCGCTGCCAGCGCTCGGCAAGCTGCTTGTGACAGAGGTATTAGGGTGCAGCATGTAACAGGATCGACACAGCAGTGATATTGACGCCATTCGGCAGAACAAAACGCAAGCAGTAAGCATCACAATTGCTGCCCATTCGATCATTGCTGGGCCTAGATCCAACTCACCTTCTTCCAGATGCGCACGGCATCCTTGGCAGCTGCTGCTGTCCCCTCATGCAGGCTGACAATGGCCTCATAAAAATCGCCCTTAGGAGGGTTCATGAACCACACCACTGCCCTGCGCTGTGGCTTAGGCCCTCTGCCTTGTTGATATGCGAGTAGCTGTGCCTTAGGGGGCTCCTTGAGCATAATCGTGTTGAAGCGCAGTGTGCCAGTGATGCCTTCAGCTGCTGCATATCGCCTGACTGCTGCTGAGGCCCGTGTGACTTCTGCTGGTGCTAGCTGGTCTAATGGGTGGTCTGCAGGCAGAATCAGAAGGATCGTGAGCAGGAACAGACTCCACTAACACAGAGAGAGGCGGTCACATGACCCACGTGGGCTGCTGACGCGTAAGGACAGGCACGTCACTTTCCTGACTAGTACACTATCGCAGAAAAGCAGTATGTAGCAATGCTTGTATGCGTCATTAGTAAAGACGAACTGGTGCAGCCCGGCGCTGAAAAGGCCCTAGTTGCACAGGAGACCTTGTTATCCTAATACGGAGCTTTAATATTAGGATTGTCAAATTCTTATTGCATTACGCCATTGATAATCCTGTAAAGCTGCTTGCTCCATGCAAAATTGCTGCAACCATGGACTAACAGACAGGGTGTGTGGCTTGCCAGAAGGTGTGGTCCCCAATCGTAGGATAATAACCCTATCAAAGTTTTGGCAGACCGGCGCGAGACCTGGCGAATGCCGCGAGCTACAGGGAACAAATTTGCCCCATCGGCCCCCGATGCTTTCGCTGCATTTACAGCCTGACCTCAGCCCAGCACACCTGCTGACCCGGATAAATGTATTTTGGCATTGCTAAGGCATGCAAATAAGGCCTGGACCAAGGCTCAGCGGCTGCAGAAGCTCCACCACCCACAAGCGATCTTCCCTATTCAGCAAGCTTATACTGCAGGCCGCACGTTGCATGCAGGTGCCCTGAGAGATTTACATATGCTTTTACTTATTCCTTGCGCTTGATTGTCAAAGCGACCATAGCTTTGCACAAACAAAGTGACTGGATGGCTTCTTCGTTGCGTAGCTGTCCTGCTCACCTCTCCAGCTTGTAGCAGCATTGTTGTTCACACAGCAGACTTCCATTGACATTCTCTACTCGGTGCTGATAGCTCTTAGTGGTCCCCAGTAGTCCTTTCTTCATAACTTGCCTGATATTGGGCAAAGCAGGATATTTGGCTTATGTCAGCAGCGGGTCATTCTCTTACGATCGTTAAACACAAAATTATGCCGGGCAGGGGTCCCGAACGCAGCTATTAGCAGCGAGGCACACGTTGCAAGTCCAATTCAGAACCCTCGGTGTAGGCCAAAAAAGACGGGGAACAAGCCCATACCAAAATTACTGGTGATTGTAGTGTTCATTTTTTGCCCGATATATGCCGCTTCTTGCTGACACCCTCGACCTCGTTGTCGCGTACGTAACCTGCTACTGCTGCATCTCACTGAGAGCAAGGCGGCCGATTGTATGAGCATTCTCACTCGACCTGGTGTTATCCGGGTCTTGCCTACTTGGCTTGCATCAGCTCTGGGAGTTACTGGCCTAGGTGTGTGTCTCTTATGGTGGCAGTGGGACGGCAAAAGCAACTGGCAACGATGCTTTGTGCCCTTGCCATGGGTTTCTTATGAATTATCGCTTGGTTGTGTTGGCAAAATCTGCGCCTCGGCAGCACCAGTGCTTGCTTGTGGTGTACTGACAAGCACCAAACTTCCATCAGTGTCAGCTGTTGAGTGTACTGCACCTCAACCCACCTCAGCCTGATATTATGTCGCACAGAGCTGTCGGTTGCGCCATGCCCAGTTCTGCTTGATCAGCAATGCTGCAATTTGCTGCTGTCATTACCTGCCCTAATCCTTCAGCTTGTTACCTGCCCCACACTTCACCTGTGCAAGGCAGCATATGCTGTTGTAGTCACCAGTGTGTTGATTTACAGCCGTTA
Source organism: Coelastrella sp. MACC-549 (assembly GCA_018290735.1). Taxonomy (NCBI): domain Eukaryota; kingdom Viridiplantae; phylum Chlorophyta; class Chlorophyceae; order Sphaeropleales; family Scenedesmaceae; genus Coelastrella; species Coelastrella sp. MACC-549. The sequence goes on from JABEVS010000325.1 coordinate 73,485, forward strand.
TTGGCCTTGAGCAGGCTAGTGTTGCCATCTTTGCCATCTTATGAGGCACAGGGGATTCATCGCTACACTTGATCATGCTGCAGCTGTACATAAATTCACTGAATTGTCTTATATGCAATGTTCTGCTCTGGCTTGCAGTTGCCGGAGGACTTGGCGCTGCAGCAATGGAAACCATCCCTGCACATCATCTTAGCCAGAAGCCACCTCTTTGGGGCGCTCGCTTCAACAATCCTTGGCCCACTTGGAGTGGAGACAAATCCCTTGCAGAAGGGTACAAGTTGATGAGGGAATTCAGCAAGCTCAAGGTCTCAAGTTACGGCTATCTCACCAACAACAGGAACCCAACCCTGGAAGACTTCAGGTGTCTTACTGACAAACTGCTCATAGTGATAAACACAGCGGTTTGTGATGCTCCCAAACAGCAGCCTGCAGCTTGCCATAGCAGCCAGCCGAAAAGCAATACACTTCACCCCAACCGAGCCTATGCACCAACCCAACACCCATCAGCCTCAGCAACCCTTCCTTTCAACAGCGGGCAATCGCACATCATGCTGAGCGGTGCCACCGCCATCATGTGCACATGGCGGCGCAATTTCCACGCAGTTGTAAGACTACTGTGCGATACATAGCAACACACAGGGTACTGCACCAGCTGAATCCCATCGTGGATGGAACACAAAACAGCACACACACACACACACACACACACACACACACACACACACACACACACACACACACACACACACACACACACACACACACACACACACACACACACACAAACACACACCCACCTCCCTGTCAAACATATATCGCCGCATAAGAGACACACCGGAGGCCCACCAGCGCTCAGCGACGTGTC